>BLKR01001761.1:0-251565 GCA_011170035.1 Teleogryllus occipitalis
TGCGTCAAGCTGGAACAGCCAAGTCAGCACACCCACACGAAACATTTCTAATCATTTATTGCTAATTAATTGCCAATTAATTGCCACATTTTTGAATTAATTGCCACGTATTTTCGTGGAGAAAACGGGTGTGTGCTAGCTTGACGTCAAGCCAGCACACACATCAGTTAAATTCGAGCCAGAGCTCAACGGAAACCATCTAATCATTTATTGCTAATTAATTGCCAATTAATTGCCACAATTTGGAAATATTTCGCACGTATTTTCAGTCTCAAATAATCAAAGTAAATGGCAGCAGGCATGACGCAACCCGCAACATAAATCTGAACGTCAAGCCAGCACACACATCAGGTAAATACGAGCCAGATCTCAACAGAAACCATCTAATCATTTATTGCTAATTAATTGCCAATTAATTGCAACAATTTGGAAAGAATTCGCACGTATATTCAGTATAAAATAATAAAAATAAATTGCAGCAGGCGTGACGCAACCCGCAACATTTTAAAAATTGGAATATAGAGAAAACCAACGAGCAAAATCACATAAAATTAACGAGATAGTTTAAACACATACCAAACATTTATTTTACTCTATGCATGATTTAATTACCCCTCTCTTTTATGAGATATTACATTTTATAACTTCGTAATTTTGCAAACACGTACGACATTCAAATAGATAATGCAAGAGTACCAACGAGTGCGATATATCTATAATCTATTAAATATTTAAATACGCATTCAATACTAGTTTACTATACTGAAGATAAATTAATCAATGTTGCTGTGGATTATATAAACATTGCTGAAACTGCATCAGATTTATCGAACCAAGGCACTTTTTCAAAAAAAAAAAAAAATACAGAGAACCAGCAAGCACAATCACATAAAATTAAAAACATACTTAATAGATGTTTAGAACTAATATTTTACTATACAAACTATTTAATTGCTCTTGTCATTTATTAAATTATAATTTTTTTAAACGTCGTTGTTATGAAACCACATCGAATTTCGAACAGGAAATGGGAGAGTACCAACAAGCTTCAATTTCTAAATTCTATATAATTAATAAATGCACATTCAATACTACTTTATTACATGAAAGAAAAATTGATAAATGTTGTCGTGAATTATATAAACATTTTGAAACTGCATGAAAGTTATCTAACCAAGCCAGATATTGAAATTCGAAAATACAGAGAACCAACGAGCATAATCACATAAAATTAAAAACATAGTTAAAGGATGCTTAGAACTATTTTTTTATTCTATACACGATTTAATTGCTCTTGTCGATTATTAAATATAAATTTTTTTAAACTTTGTTGTTATAAAATCTTGTTGACCTTCCAACTGGAATTGCGATAGCACCAACGAGCGCAAATATCTTAAATTTATGTAATAATTGAATCCACATTTAATAGTACATTATTACATCAAATATAAATTGATAAATATTGCTGTGAATTATATAAACATGATTGATACTGCATGGCAGTTACCGAACCAAGCCAGATATTCAAATTCGAAAATGCAGAGATCCAACGAGCACAATCACATAAAATTATGAACATAGTTAATAGATATTTAGACCTAATTATTTACTCTATACACGATTTAATTGCTCTTGTCATTTATTAAATAATATTTTTTTTAAACTTCTTTGTTATGAAACCTCGAAGACATTCGAACAGGAAATGCGAGAGAACCAACGAGCACTAATATCTAAAATCTATTTAATAATTGAATGCACGTTCAATACTAGTATATTACACTAAAGATAAATTGATAGATGTTACCGTGAATTATATAAACATTTTGAAACTGCATGGGGGTTATCGAACAAAGCCAGATATTCAAATTCGAAAATACAGGGAACCAACGAGCACAATCACATAAAATTAAGAACATAGTTAAAGAATGCTTAGAACTAATGTTTTATTCTATACACGATTTAATTGCTCTTGTCGTTTATTAAATATAAATTTTTTAAAACTTCGTTGTTATAAAATCTTATTGACTTTCCAACTGGAATTGCGATAGCACCAACGAACGCTAATATCTAAAATCTATTTAATAATTGAATGCACTTTCAATGCTAGAACACTACACTAAAGATCAATTGTTAAATGTTGCCGCGAATTATATAAACATTATTGAAACTACATGGCAGTTATCAAATCAAGCGAGATATTCAAGTTCGAAAATGCAGAGAACCAACGAGCACAATCACATAAAATAAAGAACATAGTTAAAGGATGCTTAGAACTAATTTTTTATTCTATACACGATTTAATTGCTCTTGTCGATTATTAAGTATAAATTTTTTAAAACTTTGTTGTTAAAAATCTTGTTGACCTTCCAACTGGAATTGCGATAGCACCAACGAGCGCAAATATCTTAAATTTATGTAATAATTGAATCCACATTTAATAGTACATTATTACACCAAATATAAATTAATAAATGAAGCCGTGAATTATATAAACATGATTGATACTGCATGGCAGTTACCGAACCAAGCCAGATATTCAAATTCGAAAATCCAGAGAACCAACAAACACAATCACATAAAATTATGAACATAGTTAATAGATATTTATACCTAATTATTTACTCTATACACGATTTAATTGCTCTCGTCATTTATTAAATAATATTTTTTTAAAATTTCTTTGTTATGAAACCTCGAAGACATTCGAACAGGAAATGCGAGAGAACCAACGAGCACTAATATCTAAAATCTATTTAATAATTGAATGCACGTTCAATACTAGTATATTACACTAAAGATAAATTGATAGATGTTACCGCGAATTATATAAACATTTTGAAACTGCATGGGGGTTATCGAACAAAGCCAGATATTCAAATTCGAAAATACAGGGAACCAACGAGCACAATCACATAAAATTAAGAACATTTTTAATAAATATATAGAACTAATTGTTTATTCTATACACGATTTAATTGCTCTTGACATTTTTTTAAAATTAAAGTTTTAAACATTTGTTGTTATAAAACCTCATCGACAATCGAAGAGGAAATGCGAGTGTACAAACGAGCACTAAAATGTAAAGTATATTTAAAATTAAAATGCGCGTTCAATACTAGCATATAAGACTAAAGATAAATTGATAATTGTTGCCGTAAATGATATAAACATTTTGAAACTGCATGGGAGTTATCTAACAAAGCCAGATATTGAAATTCGAAAATACAGAGAACCAACGAGCACAATCACATAAAATTAAGAACATAGTTAAAGGATGCTTAGAACTAATTTTTTATTCTATACACGATTTAATTGCTCTTGTCGATTATTAAATATAAATTTTTTAAATCTTTGTTGTTATAATATCTTGTTGACCTTCCAACTGCAATTGCGATAGCACCAACGAGCGCAAATATCTTAAATTTATGTAATAATTAATTCCACATTTAATAGTACATTATTACATCAAATATAAATTGATAAATATTGCCGTGAATTATATAAAAATGATTGATACTGCATGCCAGTTACCGAACCAAGCCAGATATTCAAATTCGAAAATACAGGGAACCAACGAGCACAATCACATAAAATTATGAACATAGTTAATAGATATTTAGACCTAATTATTTACTCTATACACGATTTAATTGCTCTTGTCATTTATTAAATAATATTTTTTAAACCTTCTATGTTATGAAACCTCGAAGACATTCGAACAGGAAATGCGAGAGAACCAACGAGCACTAATATCTAAAATCTATTTAATAATTGAATGCACGTTCAATACTAGTATATTACACTAAAGATAAATTGATAGATGTTACCGTGAATTATATAAACATTTTGAAACTGCATGGGGGTTATCGAACAAAGCCAGATATTCAAATTCGAAAATACAGAAACCAACGAGCACAATCACATAAAATTAAGAACATAGTTAAAGGATGCTTAGAACTAATTTTTTATTCTATACACGATTTAATTGCTCTTGTCGTTTATTAAATATAAATTTTTTAAAACTTCGTTGTTATAAAATCTTATTGACTTTCCAACTGGAATTGCGATAGCACCAACGAACGCTAATATCTAAAATCTATTTAATAATTGAATGCACTTTCAATGCTAGAACACTACACTAAAGATCAATTGTTAAATTTGCCGCGAATTATATAAACATTATTGAAACTACATGGCAGTTATCAAATCAAGCGAGATATTCAAGTTCGAAAATGCAGAGAACCAACGAGCACAATCACATAAAATTAAGAACATATTTAATAAATATATAGAACTAATTGTTTACTCTATACACGATTTAATTGCTCTTGTCATTTTTTAAAAATTAAATTTTTAAAAATTTGTTGTTATAAAACCTCATCGACAATCGAAGAGGAAATGCGAGAGTACAAACGAGCACTAAAATGTAAAATATATTTAAAATTTAAATGCGCGTTCAATACTAGCATATTAGACTAAAGATAAATTGATAATTGTTGCCGTAAATGATATAAACATTTTGAAACTGCATGGGTGTTATCTAACAAAGCCAGATATTAAAATTCAAAAATACAGAGAACCAACGAGCACAATCACATAAAATTAAGAACATAGTTAAAGGATGCTTAGAACTAATTTTTTATTTTATACACGATTTAATTGCTCTTGTCGATTATTAAATATAAAGTTTTTAAAACTTCGTTGTTATAAAATTTGGTGACTTTCCAACTGGAATTGCGATAGCAGCAACGAGCGCTAATATCTTAAATTTATGTAATAATTGAATCCACATTTAATAGTACATTATTACACCAAATATAAATTAATAAATGAAGCCGTGAATTATATAAACATGCATGATACTGCATGGCAGTTACCGAACCAAGCCAGATATTCAAATTCGAAAATCCAGAGAACCAACGAGCACAATCACATAAAATTATGAACATAGTTAATAGATATTTAGACCTAATTATTTACTCTATACACGATTTAATTGCTCTTGTCATTTATTAAATAATATTTTTTTAAAACGTCTTTGTTATGAAACCTCGAAGACATTCGAACAGGAAATGCGAGAGAACCAATGATCACTAATATCTAAAATCTATTTAATAATTGAATGCACGTTCAATACTAGTATATTACACTAAAGATAAATTGATAAATGTTTCCGTGAAATATATAAACATTTTGAAACTGCATGGGGTTTATCGAATAAAGCCAGATATTCAAATTCGAAAATACAGAGAACCAACGAGCACAATCACATAAAATTATGAACGTAATTAAAAGACATTCAGAACTAATTGTTTGCTGTATACACGATTTAATTGCTCTTGTCATTTATTAATTTTTTTTTAAAACTTCTTTGTTATGAAACCTGGAAGATATTCGAACAGGAAATGCGAGAGTACCAAGGAGCACTAATATCTAAAATCTATTTAATAATTGAATGCACGTTCAATGCTAGAATATTACACTTCAGATCAATTGTTAAATGTTGCCGCGAATTATATTGCCATTTTTTCGAATTCTTCTGTAATTTTCGCTTTTACTCGTTTTCCAATAATTCAGAAACAAACGTGTCGTCGATAAAAGCTGCGATGTTTTCAAAAAATCTGAAAATGCGCGGATAAAAAGATGCTCATTTACATTAAAACTTCTCAAATCTGAAGAAAGTCTTTGGGATTTGACAAACTGTGTGAAGCATCATCCCCTTATCCATATTTTTTTTCGGATTACTTCTCTTTATTCTTCTTCTGTGTTAGGAGAATGTATGCTTTCATTAACCTCTTAATTTGCTTTGAAGAACACTCTAAACGGCGACGGCACACTGTAAACGCGCAGAATGCCACAGCGGCCCACGACTAAACCCTTCTCTATCAACACCTTGTGTAGGACGGGACTCCAATACGTGGAAATCGCCGGTTCTCAACGTGTCATCCTCAGGAAGCGAGAGATAAAGCCTGTCACACGCCTCTGGAGCAGGGACCGAAAAGGTATTGAATACCGGTAAAAAATACCGGTTTAATACCGGTATTTTTCCATACGTTTTTCAAATACCTTTATTCTTTTATACCGGTAAAATACCTCTATAGGACGTCTATACCGGTACGGACGTCCATAAAGGTTATACCGGTATTATACCGGTATTTTAAATGAAGAAATATAGCTTACCATCCATACATGTTGAAAAAATAGGTTACTTTAGTTAATAATATCTCACAAAATGTTTATTAATGAAATATCATTTCATAATTGTTATTTATTGTTTAAATTATTATTTTGTATATATATATATATATATATATATATATATATATATATATATATATATATATACAACTGTATTAAACTCTATTCTTATTATTGTAAATGTTTTGTGTTCGGGCGTTTACGTTTTGCATACGTAGTATGTATTGAAAACCTCCCTTAATTTAAACTTCGGAAAAGTTGAAATCTGAAATAATAATTATTGATTCCATTGAAGAGAACCTTTTCTTAGTGTCCTTCATCGAGCTATCTCCCATCTGACCTGAGAGATGACCTAAGCCTGTCTTTGTATTTCGCACATGGAGAGGCTGTCAACGTATGCGCCGTGCCGTAGGCGTAGGACAGTTTCTTCCTTCTCCGACCCCTCCTTCGGCGAACTGAGTAAGCGTTGACACCTTGAGATAATCACGAACGTTCAGGCTTTCAGGCCCAGTTTTGTTATTGTTAAAAAATGATTTCCTTTCACTTCATTTCACAATTAAATCTTAATTATACATTAATAAATTGGGCTAAAATAAAATGTTATTTTCCTAGTTTATATTAAGGGTTTAATATATTTTGACATTAATATTGAGAAAATTATTGAGAAAATTTGTAATAAAAGTAAATTATTATGTTATTATTATTATTATTATTATTATTATTATTATTATTATTATTACTATTATTATTAGCTATTAACATTGCATGTGGGCAAGTTTTCCCTTCTACGCGGGTAGCTTACATTGTAAAATGCATCTGGAGAAACCCACTTCAAGAAGAGGGTTTCTTCCTTAATAATAAGAAATATATACTAACATTATTAATTAATAAAAAAGAGTTTATTAATATTAACATGTTTACTTTTTAATTAAAATTAACATTTAATTTAAATAAATGTATAAATTAACAAACAAAATAATAAATTAATTTACACAAATTTAATGCAAACATTTAAAATTTAATTAGTATTAATGTTTTAAAATATTTATTACAATTAATTAATATTATATAGTACTATTAATATTTTTTCTTAATGAAATTTCTTAAATAACACATGGATGTAAATTAAACATGCTTCAATTATTAATTTTGAATTAAACATAACGCTTCTGTTTCCTCGCGTAAGAATAGTTAATGTCTTTTAGCGTTCAATGTCAATTTTTAATATTGTTTTAGTTATAATTAATAATTATATATAATTAATTAATATATAATTATAATTATTAATTATGGTGCAGAATAAGGAAACTGGGCAAACTCAAAAAATTATTTTCCGGAATGTTAGTGATACGATCAAATTTAAGCAAATAATCGTATTTAGTGATGAACAGTCGTGCAAGAAGGAAGTTTGGTATACGTGGGAAGACTCGTTTATGGATAAGAAGACACGTTTCTCAATTTTTTATAGAAAGGACAAGATTTATACGGAGAAATTCGATACATTTTCAACACTCTATCACGTGTCGCCAAGATCTGCGCCAGGACGTGAGGTCCAAGGTCAGCGAACGAGCTCGTGTTGATGTCTGCGAAAGACCGTTGGCTGGTCCCTCCGTCTGACGGCAGAACTCGACTTCCCAGTCAACGGCAGAACTCGACCTAGCTAGAATATGTGTCGAAAATCCGCCACCCTCGGGACTCGAACCCTAGGAACTCCCGGTCAGAAACTCTGCCGTGTAAATAGTTGTTTCCTCTGAGCCATCAGAGGAAAAAATCCCAATGAATTTCCCCCAAATACCTGTATGATTCTACTGAAATACCGGTATTTTGATGAGAGAATACCGGTATAATACCTCTAAATAGAGGTATTTTACCGGTATAGACGTCGGATAAAGGTAAAATACCTCTAAAAATACCGGTATTTGACGTCCTATACCGGTATTTTAAAGGTATTTTGAATAAAGGTATAATAGAGGTAAAGGTATTTGTATACTGGTATAAATACCTTTACCGCTATTATTTCGGTATTCGGTCCCTGCTCTGGAGAACGAGTTACAAACGTCCCATTCGAACCGCTGAGCTGAAAATCGCAAGGATAATTGTTTCCCGTTCGTAACTAAATGGTTAATATTAATAATAAGTGTCTGTATTTATGTGGCGATCAATTCCGCTCCTCCGTCCAACCACGTAATACGTACATTTATAGATAAGAATTAAACAAAAAACGTTATCCAATGCTACATTTAGTAAATAAAATACAACATAGATATGTCTTGTCACAAATTTTTAACAAATGAATGTATATCTTGATATAAGTGTTGTGACTACAGCCGAAAACCATCGAATAAGTTGGTGTCGTTTCCCGTTTTTAAATTATTCGCTTTCTTAGAAACTGTAAAATGTATATCAATTGTTGAGCAGCTCTTCCTACAGGCCAAACGTTATGATTAAGACCTATTTTGACGACCTATCACAAAATGATCTATTAAAAGCACATTCAATACTAATTTATAACAAAAAAGATATATTTATTAACATTGCCGTGTATTAAATATTGTTAAAAACTGAATCATAGTTGCCCAAACATGCCAATATTCAAATTCGAATATAGAGAGAACCAACGAGAACAATCAAATAAAACCTAAATCATAATTTAACAGGTATTTGATACTAACTTAATACTCTTAACAGAAATTAATTGCTTCAGCCATTTACAAAATAACTAATTTTAGTGTTCTTACTTATGCAACCACGTACGATATTCGAGTAGGAAATTAGAGTGTACCAACTGGTACAAACTACAAAACCTATTAAATATTTAAACACACAATCAAAACTAATGTGTTACACCAAAGATCAATTTTTAACCGTAGCCATATTTAAATAAATATTGATAAAACAAAATCATACTAGACTCAACATGCTAGATATTCAAATTCGATTAAGATGCAGAATAACGAGATCAATCAAATAAAAACAAGACTATAATTTCACAAACATGTTATACTAATTAAGTTTTCTAAACAAAAAATCATTATTCTTGCCACTTACGATATAAAATATTTTTAAACTTTTTAAAATTTATCTTTGCTCCAATAACTTAGTATTAAATGTGCATTAAAAGACTTAATAGGTTTTGGTTCTTTTTATTCATTTATTTATTTTATTTGTTTATTTATTTTACGTCAAAAAACAGTTAAAAACTGCGTATGACGAGCTATGGGGAAAAGTGAATTGTGTGCACATTTTCAAAATTCTGTGATCCCTACAATAAGTCATATACTACTTAAATTTTGAATTTTGAAAGGGAGAAAAAAACAAACAAATAAAACTCCCATGTAATAAAATCTATTAATATATATCTATATAATAAAATCTATATTCTTTTGTGCCAGATCGTACTCTCTAATTTTCTACCCGATTATCGGGCCAGAAAGCATTGCAATGAAGTTATAAAATTATTTATTCCATCAATGGCAGGAAACTTAAATTATTTTAGAGCAGTAAATTAGGATCAAATGTCTGTTAAATTATATTCTTGGTTTCCTATATTTGTGCTTATTGATTCCCTCTATTTTCAAATTTTAAAATCTCGCATGGTTCGAATACTCTGTTTCACTTTCACCCTTTTGAAAGGGTAATTTAAAATTTCCCAATTGAAAGTCGTACGTGGTTGCATATTTACGAATTTATAAAAATTCTTTCCTTCGTAACCCGAATAGCAATTAAATCGTGTGTAAATAAAAAATCAGTATTAAATTACTAAACACAATGTTGTTGGTTATACAATATTGTGCTCGTTGGTTCTCTAAATTTTCGAATTTGAATATCTGGCTTGGTTCGATAACTCAGATACGGATTCAACAATGTTTATATAATAAACGGCAAAATTTATTAATTTACCTTTAACGTAATAAACTAGTATCATCTGTGTATTTTATAATTTAAGAGATATTAAATATTTGTTCTTGTTGGTACTCTCGCATTTCCTATTCGAAAGTCGTACGTAATTGCACAACTACGAATTTAAAAAAAAATACTATTCCCTAACGGCAATAGATATTAAATTGTGTATACAGTAAAAAATTAGTATTAAATAACTATAAACTATGTTGATGGTTATATGTGCTTGTGCTCGTTGATACTCTATTTCTTCGAATTTGATAATCTGGCTTTGTTCGAAAACTCTGATGAAATTTCAAAAATATTGATATACTACACGCCAATATTTATTAACATACATTTATAATTAAAAAATTAGTATTGAATGTTCATTCAATAATTAAATAGATTTTACATATTAGTGCTCGTTGGTTCTCCCACATTTCCTCTTCGAAAGTCGATGAGGTTTCATGACAACAAAGCTTTAAAAATTTATTATTTAATAAAGGACAAGAGCAATTAAATCGCGTATAGAGTAAGAAATTAGTGCCATATATCTAGTAACTATGCTCCTAATTTAATGTGATTGTGCTCGTTGGTTCTTTGTATTTTCGATTTGAATATCTGGCTTTGTTCAATTACTCCCATGCAGTTTCAATAATGTCTATATAATTCCCAGCAACATTTATCTATTTATCTTTAGCATAATAAACTAGTGTGAACGTGCATTCAATTATTAAATACATTTTAGATATAAGTGCTCGTTGGTACTATCGCAATTCCAGTTGGAAAGTCAAAAATATTTTATAACAACGAAATTTTTAAAAATATATTATTTAATAATCGACAACAGCAATTCAGTCGTGTATAGAATAAAAAAATAGTTCTAAACATCCTTTAACTATGATCTTAATTTTATGTGATTGTGCTTGCTGGTTTTCTGTATTTTCGAATTACACTATCTGGCTTGGTTAGATAACTCCCATTAAGTTTCAAAATGTTTATATACTTCACGGAAAAATTTATCAATTTATCTTTAGTGTAATATGCTAGTATTGAACGTGCATTCAATTATTAAATAGATTTTAGATATTAGTGCCCCTTAGGACTCTCGCATTTTCTGTTCGAATGTCTTCGAGGTTTCATAACAAAGAAGTTTTAAAAAAATATTATTTAATAAATGACAAGAGAAATTAAATCGTGTATAGAGTAAATAATTAGGTCTAAATATCTAATAAATTTGTTCTTAATTTTAAGTGATTGAGCTCGTTGGTTCTCTGCATTTTCGAATTTGAATATCTGGCTTGGTTAGATAACTCCCATGCAGTTTCAAAATGTTTATATAATCCACGGCAACAATTATCAATTTATCTTCACTGTAATATGCTAGTATTGAACGCGCATTCAAATTTTAAATATATTTTACATATTAGTGCTCGTTGGTACTCTCGCATTGTCTCATCGAATCACGATGAGGTTTCATAACAACAAAGTTTTAAAAATTTATTCTTAAAAAAATGACAAAAGCAATTAAATCGTGTATAGGGTACACAATTAGTTCTATATATTTATTAAATATGTTCTTAATTTTATGTGATTGTGCTCGTTGGTTCTCTGCATTTTCGAATTTGAATATCTGGCTTGATTTGATAACTGCCATGTAGTTTCAATAATGTTTATATATTTCACGGCAACATTTAACAAATAATCTTTAGTGTAGTGTTCTAGTATTGAACGTGCATTCAATTATTAAATAGATTTTAGATATTAGTGCTCGTTGGTTCTCTCGCATTTCCTGTTCGAATGTCTTCGAGGTTTCATAACAAAGAAGATTTAAAAAATTATTATTTAATAAATGACAAGAGCAATTAAATCGTGTATAGAGTGAATAATTTGGTCTAAATATCTATTAACTATGTTCATAATTTTATGTGATTGTGCTCGATGGTTCTCTGTATTTTCGAATTTGAATATCTGGCTTTGTTCGGTAACTGCCATGCAGTATCAATCATGTTTATATAATTCATGGCAATATTTATCAATTTATATTTGATGTAATAATGTACTATTAAATGTGGATTCAATTATTACATAAATTTAATATATTTGCGCTCGTTGGTGCTATCGCAATTCCAGTTGGAAGGTCAACAAGATTTTATAACAACGAAGTTTTAAAAAATTTATATTTAATAAACGACAAGAGCAATTAAATCGTGTATAGAATAAAAAATTAGTTCTAAGCATCCTTTAACTATGTTTTTAATTTTATGTGATTGTGCTCGTTGGTTCTCTGTATTTTCGAATATCAATATCTTGCTTGGTTAGATAACTTCCATGCAGTTTCAAAATGTTTTTATAATTTACAGCAACAATTATCAATTTATCTTTACTCTAATATGCTAGTATTGAACGCGCATTCAAATTTTAAATATATTTTACATATTAGTGCTCGTTGGTACTCTCGCATTGTCTCTTCGAATCACGATGAGGTTTCATAACAACAAAGTTTTAAAAATTTATTCTTAAAAAAATGACAAGAGCAATTAAATCGTGTATAGAGTAAACAATTAGTTCTATATATTTATTAAATATGTTCTTAGTTTTATGTGATTGTACTCGTTGGTTCTCTGTATTTTCGAATTTTAATATCTTGATTGGTTAGATAACTTCCATGCAGTTTCAAAATGTTTTTATAATTTACGGCAACAATTATCAATTTATCTTTACTCTAATATGCTAGTATTGAACGGGCATTCAAATTTTAAATATATTTTACATATTAGTGCTCGTTGGTACTCTCGCATTGTCTCAACGAATCACGATGAGGTTTCATAACAACAAAGTTTTAAAAATTTATTGTTAAGAAATGACAGAAGCAATTAAATCGTGTATAGGGTAAACAATTAGTTCTATATATTTATTAAATATGTTCTTAACTTTATGTGATTGTGCTCGTTGGTTCTCTGCATTTTCGAACTTGAATATCTCGCTTGATTTGATAACTGCCATGTAGTTTCAATAATGTTTATATAATTCGCGGCAACATTTAACAATTGATCTTTAGTGTAGTGTTCTAGCATTGAATGTGCATTCAATTATTAAATAGATTTTAGATATTAGAGTTCGTTGGTGCTATCGCAATTCCAGTTGGAAAGTCAATAAGATTTTATAACAACGAAGTTTTAAAAAATTTATATTTAATAAACGACAAAAGCAATTAAATCGTGTATAGAATAAAACATTAGTTCTAAGCATCTGTTAACTATTTTCTTAATTTTATGTGATTGTGCTCGTTGGTTCCGTGTATTTTCGAATTTGAATATCTGGCTTTGTTCGATAACCCCCATGCAGTTTCAAAATGTTTATATAATTCACGGTAACATCTATCAATTTATCTTTAGTGTAATATACTAGTATTGAACGTGCATTCAATTATTAAATCGATTTTAGATATTAGTGCTCGTTGGTTCTCTGGCATTTCCTGTTCGAATGTCTTCGAGGTTTCATAACAAAGAAGATTTAAAAAATTATTATTTAATAAATGACAAGAGCAATTAAATCGTGTATAGAGTAAATAATTAGGTCTAAATATTTTTTAACTTTGTTCATAATTTTATGTGATTGTGCTCGTTGGTTCTCTGCATTTTCGAATTTGAATATCTGGCTTTGTTCGGTAACTGCCATGCAGTATCAATCATGTTTATATAATTCACGGCAATATTTATCAATTTATAATTGGTGTAATAATGTACTATTAAATGTGGATTCAATTATTACATAAATTTAATATATTTGCGCTCGTTGGTGCTGTCGCAATTCCAGTTGGAAGGTCAACAAGATTTTATAACAACGAAGTTTTAAAAAAATTATGTTTAATAAACGACAAGAGCAATTAAATCGTGTATAGAATAAAACATTAGTTCTAAGCATCCTTTAACTATGTTTTTAATTTTATGTGATTGTGCTCGTTGGTTCTCTGTATTTTCGAATTTCAATATCTGTTTGGTTAGATAACTTCCATGCAGTTTCAAAATGTGTTTATAATTTACGGCAACAATTATCAATTTATCTTTACTCTAATATGTTAGTATTGAACGCGCATTCAAATTTTAAATATATTTTACATATTCGTGCTCGTTGGTACTCTCGCATTGTCTCTTCGAATCACGATGAGGTTTCATAACAACCAAGTTTTAAAAATTTATTCTTAAAAAAATGACAAGAGCAATTAAACCGTGTATAGAGTAAACAATTAGTTCTATATATTTATTAAATATGTTCTTAATTTTATGTGATTGTACTCGTTGGTTCTCTGTATTTTCGAATTTTCTAATCTGGCTTGGTTAGATAACTTCCATGCAGTTTCAAAATGTTTTTATAATTTGTGGCAACAATTATCAATTTATCTTTACACTAATATGCTAGTATTGAACGCGCATTCAAATTTTAAATATATTTTACTTATTAGTGCTCGTTGGTACTCTCGCATTGTCTCATCGAATCACGATGAGGTTTCATAACAACAAAGTTTTAAAAATTTATTCTTAAAAAAATGACAGAAGCAATTAAATCGTGTATAAGGTAAACAATTAGTTCTATATATTTATTAATATGTTCCTAATTTTTAGTGATTGCGCTCGTTGGTTCTCTGCATTTTCGAACTTGAATATCTTGCTTGATTTGATAACTGCCATGTAGTTTCAATAATGTTTATATAATTCGCGGCAACATTTAACAATTGATCTTTGGTGTAGTGTTCTAGCATTGAAAGTGCATTCAATTATTAAATAAATTAAGATATTAGCGCTCGTTGCTGCTATCGCAATTCCAGTTGGAAAGTCACCAAATTTTATAACAACGAAGGTTTAAAATCTTTATATTTAATAATCGACAAGAGCAATTAAATCGTGTATAAAATAAAAAATTAGTTCTAAGCATCCTTTACCTATGTTCTTAATTTTATGTGATTGTGCTCGTTGGTTCCCTGTATTTTCGAATTTGAATATCTGGCTTTGTTCGATAACCCCCATGCAATTTCAAAATGTTTATATAATTCACGGTAACATCTATCAATTTATCTTTAGTGTAATATACTAGTATTGAACGTGCATTCAATTATTAAATAGATTTTAGATATTAGTGCTCGTTGGTTCTCTCGCATTTCCTGTTCGAATGTCTTCGAGGTTTCAATAACAAAGAAGATTTTAAAAAATATTATTTAATAAATGACAAGAGCAATTAAATCGTGTATAGAGTAAATAATTAGGTCTAAATATCTATTAACTATGTTCATAATTTTATGTGAGTGTGCTCGTTGGTTCTCTGGATTTTCGAATTTGAATATCTGGCTTGGTTCGGTAACTGCCATGCAGTATCAATCATGTTTATATAATTCACAGCAATATTTATCAATTTATATTTGGTGTAATAATGTACTATTAATGTGGATTCAATTATTACATAAATTTAATATATTTGCGCTCGTTGGTGCTATCGCAATTCCAGTTGGAAGATCAACAAGATTTTATAACAACGAAGTTTTAAAAAATTTATATTTAATAAACGACAAGAGCAATTAAATCGTGTATAGAATAAAAAATTAGTTCTAAGCATCCTTTAACTATGTTTTTAATTTTATGTGATTGTGCTCGTTGGTTCTCTGTATTTTCGAATTTCAATATCTGGCTTGGTTAGATAACTTTCATGCAGTTTCAAAATGTTTTTATAATTCACGGCAACATTTATCAATTTTTCTTTCATGTAATAAACTAGTATTGATTGTGCATTTAATATTTATATAGAATTTAGAAATTGGAGCTTGTTGGTACTCTCCCATTTCCTGTTCGAAATTCGATGTGGTTTCATAACAACGACGTTTAAAAAAAATTATAATTTAAGAAATGACAAGGGCAATTTAATAGTTTGTATAGTAAAATATTAGTTCTAAACATCTGATAAGTACGTTTTTAATTTTATGTGATTGTGCTTGCTGGTTGTCTGTATTTTTGATTTTGAAAAAGTGGCTTGGTTCGATAAATCTGATGCAGTTTCAGCAATGTTTATATAATCCACGGCAACATTGATTAATTTATCTTCAGTATAGTAAACTAGTATTGAATGTGTATTTAAATATTTAATAGATTATAGATATATCGCACTCGTTGGTACTCTTGCAATTTCTATTTGAATGTCGTACGTGTTTGCAAAACTACGAAGTTATAAAATGTAATATCTCATAAAAGAGAGGGGTAATTATATCATGCATAGAGTAAAATAATTTTTTGATATGTGTTTAAACTATCTCGTTAATTTTATGTGATTGTGCTCGTTGGTTTTCTCTATATTCCAATTTTTAAAATGTTGCGGGTTGCGTCACGCCTGCTGCAATTTACTTTTATTATTTTAGACTGAAAATACTTGCGAATTCTTTCCAAATTGTGGCAATTAATTGGCAATTAATTAGCAATAAATTATTAGATGGTTTCCGTTGAGATCTGGCTCGTATTTACCTGATGTGTGTGCTGGCTTGACGTTCAGAATTATGTTGCGGGTTGCGTCATGCCTGCTGCCATTTACTTTGATTATTTGAGACTGAAAATACGTGCGAAATAATTCCAAATTGTGGCAATTAATTGGCAATTAATTAGCAATAAATGATTAGATTGTTTCCGTTGAGCTCTGGCTTGAATTTAACTGATGTGTGTGCTGGCTTGACGTCAAGCTAGCACACACCCGTTTTCTCCACGAAAATACGTGGCAATTAATTCAAAAATGTGGCAATTAATTGGCAATTAATTAGCAATAAATGATTAGACATGTTTCGTGTGGGTGTGCTGACTTGGCTGTTCCAGCTTGACGCACCTATCCGCGAGGGTACCTTACGCCTTACCTTATTTGCCCAGCTTTATCTTTACGCTCGTTCCTTTCAGTCTGTTTTCCCGGCTTGTTCTTTGTGCTTTCGACCTAGCCCGTTGCTCCCCACCTGGTCCGCCCCCATCGACCTGCCGTCGTTGCCAATCTCCGACCCCGGCGCCTCCCGCGCCGCCGGCGCCGCCGCGTCGCCCGCCCACGCGCTCCAGCTAATTGACGCCTGCGCACACAGGTGCCACACACAGGAGGCCCCCGCGCGCCCGCCCTCACAGCCCACTTCCCTCCCGGCGCCATTCTCTCCACCTGGAGTTGAGGGGAACGACAACGGAAGAGCTACGAGTCTCCATGGTTTATTGCGGAGGGTAACAAATGTACGTAAGATCAACGAAGTAGGTACACTTCTCAAATTTAAAAGGTTCATTCAATCATACAATTGTTATATTATATTTGTGACTAATTTGTTATTTTTTTAAAATTAGAATATTCAAAAAACCTTATATTTATAATATCAAAAGATTGAATATTTTTAGGAATATTTTGTACATGAGCAATTTTAGAATATTTAAATGATGTTGCAGTCACAGAAAAGAGTACAGTCGACTCTGGTTGTAGTGAACTTTTGGGGACTAACATTTTTGGTTCACTAAAACAGAGGTTCACTGCTTCCGATGATGTAAAAATAAAATAGAATTTCTTCACAATTAATGTCATTATTAATATGAAGGTAGCAAAATACATTAACAACATGAACTGAAAATTTGTATATCTTTATTTGTCCTTAAAACATCAATTATTTTCAATTGTTTGTTTCGTACAATTTTCATTCGTAATTTCTGTAGATCTTTCTCCAGAGCTCGTGCTCTCCATACTTGATTCTGCACAGTCTCTAAGAGTCGCAATGCAGTCTTGACACTCATTGCCTCTTCCACTGTTGGAACACCGTCTCACTCTCCGAAGGCCCTTTTACTCGCCTAATAACATAAGAGATCCTTTCGGTTGCGGGATGGTGGAAGCTGCTAATAAAACTGATTACTTTTCCATGCGGTGCGGTCATGATCGCTTTTTCGTCGCCAGACCATGGGGATATAGCAGTCGCGCACTTCCTGTCGCCTGCATTGAATATTGCGCGCTTTCTCCCGCAGAAAATAACTCTAAGATGACTAATAATAAAACTCTAAATAATAATACTCTAAAATAACTCTACTATGTCAAGAAGAAACGATTTTGACATTCTTCTTTAGGGTGCGACAATATGTTAGTGCATAGATTGCCATGTAGGCGTATTGATTAGAAGTATGTGAAAAATTAGAAAGATATTGCTTATATGACTCCAATGGATATATAACAAAACACCGAAACTTTGGAATGAACAAATAAAAGATAACGTTTTTCTTCCGAATGACCTATCGTCAAGAAATTGCTACATCATCACATATTTTCCAGAATTATTTGTAAGTCATGCAATTTTTAAAAAAATCATAGTTTAACGAAAATGGGACTTCCAGTACTTTTATAAGCGAACATTGTTCTATTCGAGGCTAAAAAATTGAAAACTTTCGAGCTGTTTTTGAAATTTTTTAAATTGCATTCACTTAAGCATAAATTACGCTACAACCATTCCATATTTTCGAAATATTGTACATGACCTTATTTACAGATCTATGTTTGAAGAACAGATTGCCTTAGAGGAAAACTATCTTTGACACTGTAGTTGCAGGAAGACGCTAACGAATTTTGAACTTTCGCAATTTTTGAAAATTTAAAGAATTAAACAAAATTATATCTAAATCATGTTTTAAGCAAACTTTGTACTATAAGCAAAAAAAATTAATTCAAAAATCTTAAGACGAGATAATTTTGAAAATGTTATTGAGCTTCAGGTAAAGTATCAGAACAAATCAAAATATTCGTTTCAAATTCGCACGTCTTTGAGTTTGTATAGATCGATTAAGGTATGTCAATTTTTGGGCAAAAATTGAGTGATTGGTTTACGCTCTAGGGTGAACCACAGACTGACAGACTGACAGTTGTTTTGCCGTCAATCGAGTTTTCAGGAGGAAGAACCCACTAAACGAAGATTCTCACTACCCAAACGTGTAAAGGGAAGTAATTTACTAAAAATAGGAGTAAGATTTATCCAATTTTTCGATATCACGGATTCAAAATACGACATGTTCTATCAAAAAAACGCCACTGTCCGCTGCAACATTGCGAAAGTACGTAGTAACGGAGAGAGTAAAAATGCGTTTGTATGTGAAAAGATGATTCTGGCTTCGAAACTTCTTCTACCTTTAAAACCGTCAAAAATACGTCCTCCCTTCAGTCGAAGGGTGAGAGACCACAATACTCTCAAGTCTGGCAGTCGCGGAGTGCGGCCGTTTCTCGCCTCGTGGGCACAGCTGTCGCATGAGTTGGCGCCAGTCCAAATCGGGCAGCACAGCCTCCGCCGCCTCACTCACTATACCCAGCCTCCCAACTCCTGCCTCCATCGCCTGCGTCCCCAACCCTGTTGCTACAACGGGAGCACCACAACAGCACCACTCTCGCTTTCGTTGGAGCCAACGCAACTGTCGACGATCCCCAGCAACCGGCGGTAGACACAACAACACATCGGCGCTTGGAAGCGCTCTAGAACTTTAATTTAATGACATAAGAAGAATTTGATGATAGAAGTTGTAAATCTGATACCTGTTATCTCCAACTATGCCTATGCGCCACACCAATGAGCGCACGCAACGTGCAACGAAATGATTTCGGACGCTAATGAGTTTATCTCCGTTACCCTTCGTTAACCTCTGCCTCCGGCGACCACTGATCCGCCACGGTTTGTTACAGTTTAAATTACTGTTAGTAACCTCTGTATATACGACAAACTGTAACCACAGTCCAACACTGTCTACCATTTACAACCTGTTACTATCAATATCAGACCTCACAACTATCCTGTACCGTATTTGGGCTTGCAACTGAGCAGTTCAAACTATCAAAGACTATCAGTCACTTTTAATTCTTACCGTCAACCGTCGTCAACCGACTTTAACCGACTTTAACCGACTTTAACCGACTTTAACCGACTTTAACCGACTTTAACCGACTTTAACCGACTTTAACCGACTTTAACCGACTTTAACCGACTTTAACCGACTTTAACCGACTTTAACCGACTTTAACCGACTTTAACCGACTTTAACCGACTTTAACCGACTTTATTTAACCGACTTTAACCGACTTTAACCGACGTCAACCGGCGTCAACTGGCGTCAACCGGCGTCAACCGGCGTCAACCGACGTCAACCGTCGTCAACCGACGTCAACCGACGTCAACCGTCGTCAACCGACGTCAACCGACGTCAACCGACGTCAACCATCAAATACTCCGGTTAATCCTCAATACTGTCATTGGGCGTGGTGGCAACCACCCTTTGAACTTGTCACTGAGCTGCTTCCACTCAGCGGGTTTAAACCTCCCACCCATAGGTGCCGCCTCAGCTGTCTTCACGTGGCCCCGCCCCCGACACACGCGCGCGCGAACTTGTGAACGACGGGCGCAGCTGTGTGTTTTCGTGCGGCTCAACCGACGCCTTCGCAGTCACTCGGGTCGATCTGGACTTCGTTTGAATATCACCGAAGCGGCCGCAACTTAACTTGAGAGTTCGAACCGAATCCGTTACATCCTGTTCAGTAGGTTTAACATGTGCGTGTAGTAAATAAAGATTATTTTACGGAATGGTCGGTGCTATATAAAAATTAAACAGATCTGATCAATTCTGTATGACGAACTTATGAATACGTTTACATATTTAAAACACCGCACTATTTTTAACATACCACGATTTTCATCACTTTTCTGTATTTTTCATTGTTTCCACTTTTTATGAAAGGAGCATTTCTAGCTTCGAATTTCTAATATTCAATTATGGAGATTTCAGAATCATATTTCTAGAATTTGCATAAGAGAACTAATAAATGAAATTGTGATTATTATCGTTTTTAAAAAATACATGTTAAGTTTTGGTTAATGTAAACATTACAAAGCTCAAGACGTTTAGTAAGCAACTTGCAAAAATGCTTTATTTTACAAGGAATATATTTTGATATAAAATAATATGAGCGTTAGGTTGATGTTACAAAACAAAAACATCACCTCAAAAAAGTTGTTAACATGAAAATGAGATATTAGGATATTTTCATTGAAGTAATCAATGCTATCAAAATATTTTCAAATGAAGGATTTTTATATCAATTGCTTCGTTCAGTACACTTTATATATTTGTGTTATTTGCTAAAACAATACCAGCAAATCCAAACGTCATGATATAAATCGTATGTCTATAATCAAATATATTGCTCATGAAATGACAAGGCAATGAGAGTGTCAGGACAGAAATGATACGCGGAGAAACCATGATAGGACCATTCGAGGTTCGTCCTCACTTGACGAATTTATGTCACATGACTTGATTTTTCGTTGTACTTTTGCCCAAACATCACAGGCGCAACACTAGGAGACTTTTATAGCCAAACAATTTGCAAAAATACTGATCTAAGCTTCAGACTGATATTAGATAAATCAAATTGTTGTAAAAAATTATGAACGAAAGAGATTTAATTTATCATGAGAAACTCATTTAATGGAATGGTAGAGGAAATTTAAGAAACTGCTTTCAAGAAGAAGAGTTCATTTGATCCGGAAACCCCACCTCCGATAGAGTGTGACAGCAACCTTTCACACTCGATGTTTCCGTAAGGAGGAAGCAACATGCTGAGGAGAGTGCAGGGAACGTAAGAACTAATGAGGATATTTGAAAATAGCGCCGTAGTGCAGAAAACGTAAGTAGCAAGAAATTGTATAAATCTACGTGGAGGTAGATGAAATTACAAGGGAAGATTCTATAAAAGAGAAACCAACCAACGATAGTTTCGGACAGGGACAAATTTAGAGACAAAGATGCGAACAAAGTCAGACAGAATAAGTAGCCAGAAGTAGAGAAAGTGTGATGGTGCAAAGATGGAGACGAAATTTCAAATGAATGTGAGAAGAAAGTAGAATGGTGAATGATGCAACTGATACATTATGGAAATGCAAAGTTTAATATTTCAAGTTTTAGCTCGCGTCAGTATGCGTGCCAGAGTGAGAGCGAGATGGAAAAAGGCCGAGCCAGCGCATTGGGATCAGGCGGAGAGCGGCGGAGGCTGGAAGTTGAACTCGGGACCGGACGCACGTGAGTTTTTTGGGGAAGGCAATGCGTGACGAAAGATGGGGTTGGGGAGGGAGTACCGTAGCGAGAGAGGCGTGCTAGGAGAACGGCGGAGGTATGCATGGTGGCGAGCAGATGTGTGGTGGCGGGGAGAAGCGTAGCAAAGGGGAGTTGAATAGTGGCGGGCAGATGAGCGGTGGGGGGGGAGATAAATAGAGTTCAGTGATGGCGGGGAGTTCAATGGTGACCGGAAGTTCAGTGGTAGCGGGGAAGTGAATAGTGGCAGAGGCAGGGCGGCGAAGAGATGCAAGGAGGGAAATTGCATGGATGGAAGGTGTAATGAGGGGAGGTGAATAAAGAAAATTAGTAATGGGGTCTCCGTAGCGGGAAGAGTAGGTAAGCGGAGGTTGAGAGGTATGGAGCCAGGTGCGTGGAGCACGGCGGGGGAGGAAGCGGGGCGTGGCGGTGCGGGGCGGAGACGAAAGCAGGGCGGAGCGGAGGCGGGGCGGAGCGGAGCGGGACGGGGCGGAGGGGGGCGGAGGCGGAGTGGGCGGCGGGCGAAGGGGGCGGGGCGAGCGAAGGGGGCGGGGCGTAGCGTGGCGTGTCGGGAGGCGGGGCGGTGGGGCGGCGGCGTGGCGGGGTGGAGAGGGGTGGGGCGTGGCGGGGTGTGGGGTGGCGGGGGTGGGGGCAGGGGCTGGGGGCGGGGGCGGGGGGCGGGGGCGGGGGCGGGGGCGGGAGGCGGGGGCGGAGTAGGGCGGGGGGCGGGGGCGGTGGTGCGGGTTGGGGCGGGGCGGAGCTGGTGGGCAGGGCGGGGGCGGGACGGGGAGGGGGAGGGGGCGGACGGGGGAGGGGCGGGGCGGATCGGGCAGGCGCCTCGGCGCGGGGCACGAACGGTCCGTCAGCTGGCCGCCTCCCGCTATTAATATGCGCGTCGGCGCGCGTGTATTCTGGGCGCGGCGGGTGCGAGCGGGCGGCGGCTACTGCGGGCCACGTAGTCTGCCCCGCGCGCGCCCGCCCCGCTCCGCCCCGCCCCGCCCCGTCCCCGCCGCGCCTATTTGCGCCGCCGGCCGCCGCCCACTCGCCGCCGCGCAGCGCCTCTGATGTGGCGGCATCCCCCAAGGCCTCTCGCCTCTCCCGAGTGGCGCTTCTGCCACGTAAACCTATTACAAAAAATGTAATGCACACCGGGGCGCCACGAGGCCGATCGTTGTTTGTGCGAGACCTCTCGAATACGAGAGCTTGTATCGCGAGACTCTAAAGATGGTAGAAGAAGCTGTACACAACATAATATCATTCATCCAGTCTTCAAATTATCCCATAGTGTTGAGGCAAAACGAGTCATATTTCTGGAACTGAAGATAATAATAATAACAATAAAATTAATATTAATATTATTATTAATAATAATAATAATAATAATAATAATAATAATAATAATAATAATAATAATAATAATATAATAGACAAACGGCAAAAGATTGGCCACCTGATTGACATCCCTGTTTCACAAACAGCCAATCTTCAAGCAGAACATACAGAACAAATAACAAAGTATGCAGAACTAGCAGCAGAATTAAAGGCACTAAGGCATCTCCAAGAAGTTCATATTGTTCCTCTGGTCATTTCGTGTTCCGGGGTTATATCAAATACCATCCATAAAAGTCTCAAACTTATTCAAATGTCAAAATATACGTTAAATATTATGCAAATATCTATAATCTTAAACACATGCAGGATTGTGCGAAAATTCGTAAATTACGACGAAACATGAATTGACCTGTGTATTTGTTATTAATCCGACACAAAGTCAAATAAAAATCAGATTAATACCGAAAGACAATGTATAATAATAATAATAATAATAATAATAATAATAATAATAATAATAATAATAATAATAATAATAATAATAATAGGCAAAAATGTAGAGCCTGTCCTTTCTTTGCACTATCCAGCGGCCAAAATTGGGAAGGAATAAGGATAGGGGTAGTGCTTAGGACACTTCACAGAGTTTGGACACTTCACAGAGACTTGTGAAGCAGCCAAACTCGTTTTGTTGAAACAAATTTCACATGAGATTCGACGGGAATCGAACCCGGACCTCAGTGGTGAAAGGCTAGCGACTTTGCTATGTGACGAGTGAGCTAAAGCGACCTTTTTCATGGCCATTAAGCGACCTTTTATCATGGCTGTTGAGTAACCTGGGAGTTGCACATGCATGTCAAGCATGCTTATAGCAATTTTTCGTTTATTTTCTCCTTTCCGTATTACCTTGAACAGCCAACACTTCCACAAAAAGACGAACATTTTACAAAGCGGAAACACAGACCTTAACTCATTACCTAGACATGCAGACAAATTTTTCAAGAAATGTTGACAAACGTTTTCGCGCACGAAATCACGTGAGTCCCCTTTTTACATTGAGTTTACCAATTGGCGTCGTAAGCATTTGCGAACGGCCTGTCGCGGTGGCGGCGGTGGCGGCGGTGGGAGTGCGTGGGTAGAAACAGCAAACGCGCGTCCGACGGCGGTCGGGTGTTTGTGTTCGCCCGCTTGCACAGTGGGGGAAGGAGAGGCTTCACCGGTGTGCACGGGCCCCGGCCCCGGCCGCCGGACACAACAATTACCACTTCTTTGCAAACGGCTGCACTCGCAAATCAAAGAAGCAAATCTGAAGTGTGTAGAGAGAAAACTGACCTGCCTGGCTCGATCCAAACACGAAAACACAATGCGGACGTTGTTTGGGGGAGGGGGGAAGGAATATTTACGTGGAAGTGTTTATAATGCTGCAACTGAGATGGAGACTGAGACTAAGACAGTGACTGTGTTGGATTGGATGTTGATTTTTGGATAATCGTTTAGTAATAAGCCTTAATATATATAAATATGTGATAAAAATGTTTAGTTGGCGTGGCGTGGTGTCGGGTGTTAGGACGTTGGTGTGGCAAAAGAAGCAGTGAGAATTATTGACCAGCTTCCTTCCTCTCATTTATTTTATAAACGTAAAGACTTCCTCTATTTCTCCTTAATGCTGTAAATTGATGCTGAAAGTAATTATTCTTTTTCGAAACGCTGTTATATTTAATAATCTTGATGAATTGAACTCAATGAATAAACTAAATTGAAGTATACTTTATGAATATAAAATTTGGAGCACGAAATAGTATCTGTTATTTACATATCATTCGATACTATATTGCTTCCCTCGTCCATCGTCAATGCTTTACAAACACTTTCTCATTTGCAATAATGTTATTATTATGCATTGCATTACATTGAAAAAGTATATTCAATAACGTCATACATTTCATGCTGTGTTATAGACTTCTATTCTACATGCCTGAGAGCTCGCGGCCGACGTTTCAATGATATGTTGGACCATCTTTACATCATGATTAAATAATAAATATAACCGTATCGTAATGGTGGCTTTAATTACTCAGGCCTCAACCACAAGATGCGAGCCTTTATCCCTTAAATGGAATTTGAACTCGCTCGTGTAACAATTCAGTGCAATTGTGATAACAACAGTCTGCCTAATATGAGACAACATAAAATATTTGCTCACTAAAGATAATTTTTACATAATTGCTTCCGAAATACAGTCCTACACAATGGTTGAAATGTGACATATTACTCTATTTAAATTGTTCAAAGTTGAAACCTGTTATCAGTTTGATGAAATCCTAGTGACATGGAAAACAAAGTACTAGTCATTCATTGTGATATCTCAGAAATATTTTGTGCTTCAAAATGACTAACACTCTTGGAATGAGAGGTAATGACAATTCTTGACTCTCGTTTACTTTAAAATAATTCCAATTTACACTGTTTTTTGTGTGAGGTGGAGGGTAGTGCTTTGTAATATTTGAATTTTTTTAGCAGAGGGATTGTTTTGGATTATGTTAGCTGTGTCTGCGATTTCCTTTCACCGACAAACGCATGCGCTGAAGAAGCAAATCTTCAGATCCATTGAAACATAGAAAATAAAAATTAAATGTTTGGCTTCTAATTTACCGAGCATTGTGACATAACTAATCCTACAAAGAGGGAAAAATAGAATTAAAAGGACAAGTGTCGTTGTAATAGTTTTCAAGTTCTTGTAATCCATGGATTCCATTCAGAATAAATTAAATAAAGGCTTTGGATATATTAGTATATTACTGAATAGTGAATCCGTAAAATATATTTTAATTTTCTTCATCTTTAAAGAAAGAGTGAGTAATACAAAAATACAATAACATGATCAATAAATCAACTAGTTCTTGTTATTGTTGTTGTTTTTGTTGTTGTTGTTGTTGTTGTTGTTGTTGTGGTGGTGGTGGTGGTGGTGGTGGTGGTGGTGGTGGTGGTGGTGGTGGTGGTGGTGGTAGTAGTAGTTTTTAAACTAAAATTCATTCTGCGTAACTACACGTGAAAACAGTTCGCTTCTTAATAATACGCGTTCAATAAATATCTGACAATAGATAGAACTTTGACTTCAACTTCGAAGTATAACATACGAACACTCCAAAGCTATCAATACGGTTTGCGATATTTCAGTTATGACACAGAATTTCTGGTGTACATAGAGCGGAAGACACAGCGTTTCACAAATGTGTCGGTGGTGTGTCATTATCCTTGACAGTTGTTTGACAGAAACTGTCTCAAAGAAGGTCACAAAGAAATCGAGTGAAAATACACCAGATCAAACTTTACTCTCTTGGGCGACATCTACTCTGACTATGACTTCTACAAAGCTGTAAGACCTATTTGTTTCTTAAACACAATCTGAATTACGAGCAAAATTGGCTCTGCACTATTAAAATACAAAAAAATTGCACGCTTTAAAATGTAAATATAAGAAGTCGAACGTAAGAACATAAATGGGCATCTAGAACGTTACTCAAAGTTTGGTTTTCACCGTATTCTCTTGAAGTTCATAAAGTGTAATAAGTTGCAAGTCAATACTTTTCGCTAATTTTTTGCAAATTTATGTTTTAAAATACAGTCATACGGATGACAATGAAATGAAATCTGCCGCGCGAATCACTTGTCGCATTTAACGCTACCTATATAGATGTCCTTGGATATCTGTTTAATTTCCGACATTTTCACTAAGATCGAAGCGCTAAAACATGTTTGTGGAAATTTGTAGAATGTTGTGGCCAGATCCAAAAAAACAATGATCAGTTCCTCACCAGAAGACAGAAAAATGTCAACTCATACGTCACGAATGGTGCACGGGAAGTGGTTTTACTGTGAGTGTCGGATCCGCATACATGCACACTCGCAGTTACTCAAATGCCGAATAGGGATGACGTAGCTGACAATAAACCCAATAATAACTGCCAAGGGAAGGATGTAGAGAGTAGTAGATTTTTTAAGTCAACATTTATAACATCAGGTAGTAAAACGAAGTGTAGAATGACGAATTAAAATAAGTAACAGCTGCACAATATGTAAATTAAGGTGCTTATCACAAATTCATGTTTTTGCAATACACATTTCTACCTCAGCTCAATAGTGTTAGAAGTACTAATTTGATATTAATTGTGACTGTATTTATTATTTTTGGTTCGTAGAACAAAGAAAGTCATACAAATTTCAAAATAACTCGTATTACTAACAACGAAGTTCACAATGAAATTATCTAGTTTATAGAACTGTTTCTATATACATCAATGGTATATCTATTACCTGCAACACCCAAGATCAAAATAGCTGACCTCAACATTCCTCACAATGAGAACACTGATGACACGCAGGGAATCAAAAGCCTCCAATTCTTTTCACGCATCGTCACGTTCATCTACATCTGAAGAAAGCGAGCCTGTCGCTGAAACGAATGCAAAAATGCGACCGAGCAAAAAAGAATCGCAACCAAAGGACAGAAAGGAGAGTCGTGAATGGCTCCACGTAGGGCGCCAATAGAGAGTGGAGGAGAAAAGAACAAAAGGCGGCGGAGATGGATGGGCGGCTGCGCAGCGCGCGATCCACAGGGGCCCTATTCTAATCTGCGCCCGGAGAGAGAGAAAGAGAGAGAGAGGGAGAGAGGGAGAGAGAGAGAGGGAGAGAGAGAGAGGGGGGGGGATTGTGAGGGGGCTCCTCGAAGATCGGCAGACGCCTGCATTGCGTCGTTTTGGCGCGGGTGACGTCAGAGGGATCCGATGTGGTGACGCTGACCGGGCCGGGAGCGCTTTTTTCAGGCGAAGCACATTCTTCTCGTATTGATGAAAAGTAAATGAGAATTGTGTGTGTCAGGGAGTGTCAACTTTATTAATACCGGGAGATGTGGCTCAGGGTATCAGCTGATGTCACTGTAGTACCTCTGACCAGGAGGTCTTAGGTTCGAGCCCCAGAAGTGGCAGGATTTTCGACACTAGCTAGGTCGAATTCAGTCGCTGTCTGGAGGAGAATTTTAGCGGCCAGCTAGTCTGTTCGGTAGTTTTCCGTGGTCAATACCAGGCGCATGCCGGAGCAGTACCATTCCAAACGGGCCTCGGACCGCGCGCAATCTTTCCTTCCTCGTCCTTGTTTTATCCTCACCTCTTACTTACACAGACTTACATTCACTACACTACCACACATGCCGGGAGACCGGTCGGGAGCTTAGCGCTCGTCTCGGCTGCGGTGGTGCCCCGTGGGAGATACCTAGTTGGGGAGGACCTCGCTAGCCGACGGTAGGTCGGCGTTGGATCTTGCCATCCTGCGAGATCACCGCCACATCCCAAGGAAAAAACATCGATTGCACTTACGGGACTAATGACTTTAGTTGTTGATGCTCCCGGAATCACTAATCAATCAATTGATGATTAGTCATGTGAGTGTAGTGCATGTTACATCCCGAGAGGTGGCGGTGTTCCTTCCCCGTTGGAACGTGAGATACGACGCCGACCTACACGTCAGCTTGCGGGATTTCGCTCCTCCATTTCTCTCAACCAGAAAGCCACCACCCTGTGTGTGTGTGTGTGTGTGTGTGTGTGTGTGTGTGTGTATGTATGTACGAGTATGGACAGAGAAGGTGAGAAGGGGAACTAGATCTAATACAAGACTGGTGATTTTGAGTTACACAGCTGAAGAAAAATTCCTGAAACAAGTCGAAGTTGCCCCCCTACTCTGTTACTTCTATATCACAAACCTTTGTACCTAACCATCAACCCGTCTCTCACAAATAGAATTTAAATATAGCTAGATGGAATAGTGTTAAAATGAAACGGAGCTATCAATGATAACAATCGACGGAGAAACGCTAGTCGAGCGAAATACAACCGTGGGCGGGGCGAGCTACGAAAGTCTTAAAAGGTGTTCGACAGGTGAACAACGACTTGAAAAGGAGATAAACGAGCGTAACAGGAAAGGAAATGCAACGCGCCAGTGAATTACCAGCGGGAGAATGGGCGGACAGGAGTGAGTCCTTGTTCCGACGGGCTGTTGAATGGACTCTCTTCAATGGGCGCAAGAGAAAGAAAGAAAAAGAAAGAACGGACGTAGGCGGCAACGCTCTTGTAACGTGCACCAGGCAAGTCTCTCCGCAGTGGCACCTCGCTGGTGAGAATCCTAGTAACAGAAATTATGTTCGTAGCTGCAGCTTGTAACAAGATATTACGTAAATTACGTACTCACCACAATCATAATTCATGCTGGGAGAGTTGTCCCTTTCACCTGTTTTGCAGTGATCAGCTTGCTACCAACATAAATGCAATTTTGAATAGGAGGCCCTGATTTGGCTCGCGTGGACAGACTTTCCTGGCGCGATGTACAAGTAGCTTGGTGGCAGCGGAGGTAGACGCGGATGAATAGCAATAACACAAAACATCGTTGTTTTTGGAACATCTTTATTCTCAACAGAAACATTGATGTTTTGCTTTCGATGTTTTCTTCAGATCGATATATTTGTCCACAAACATCGATGTTTAAAAAAATTCCCATGATAAAAATAAAATATCCAGTATCTATTTTATTTGTGGTTTGTTCGCCATCAACAGCTATTAGCAACTGTCACTGTTGTAGATCTCGAAGCGGCACGCAACCGTTTGCTATTCGCAATCTTTCACCAGAGTTGTTACCTTTCTTTATTATTTTGTACACGGCAATATCGTTAAAGTGTAATTTGAACTTGACCACATTGAACATTGATTAGAAGGTTAAGATGACCGTCAAATTTGAGGCAGAATATGTTTTAAACTAACATTGACGTGTTATTTATCACATTAGAACCAGATAATTTTACTTCGAAATATTTCATCGTATTTAAAACATCGATGTTTTAAACTTCGATGTTTCTTGTCGATTTTTTCATCGACTATCAAAAATTTTTGGTAATGTATCGATATATTGATGTTTCGATGTTTTGTTAAAATTTACTATCAATAGGATGGAAGCCATGGAGGAAATACGTACAGCATGAATTGTCGGGTGATCGAGAGAGTATTGATTCTGGTCCCCATTACTGATGTAATTTTCCCGCCAGTGTAGGTTTATATGCCGGAAGGTGGCGTTGTTCCTATTCTCTGGAACGTGAGATCTCGCGCAGACCTACACATAGGCTTACGGAGTTTCCCTCTCTAGGTATTTCCCTCAGCGGGACACTGCTCCAACCGAGAAAAGTTCTAAGCTCACGAGTGGTCTCCCGAACTTTGTGGTAGTGTAGTGCGCGCGCGGGGGTGTGTGTACATGTGAAAGGGCAGAGGAAAGGAACAGGGTGAGAAAGGAAAGATCTCCCGCGGTCCATGATCCGTTTGTTAGTACATCCATAAGCCTCGTATTTTGCTGGATAGTGATTGGAGGAACTACCGTTCGCAGCAGCCGGCCGGCCACTACAATTTTCCTCCACACAGTGGTTGAGTTTGCCCCAGCAATCTAGCTAGTGTCTAATTTGTCTCGTAACTCGAACAAGGGTCGAATGCCGATTTGATTGGAATAATTGTGATGAACGTGAATGTGAAGATGATGCTGGTGGGGAGCAGGTGGTGTGCGGGTTGTGTCAATGACAGAGGTTGCAGCATGGTTATATTGGAGATGGAGATAAAAATTACACATGTTTCTCTTTGAAACTATTCGGATTACATAGCAGATGGTTATTAATCAACAATAGTGAGTACTATTGTTAGATTATGTAAAGGTTATTGATAATAGAGTTAGTGGGAATAATTAATTTTATATAAACCAGAGCGCAAAAGTAATAATTATTCGTTTGTAATTGGAAGTGTAGTAAGATCGATACATTCGGTTTGGCGGCTGTCCCCTCAGATTTGAATTCCATAAGCGCATACAAAATGCTAATTTATAAAACAAAACTGGCGGGGCGTGGTTGGGTTGTGGCTGCGGGGGCAGGGGGGGACGAAGCAGGCGGTGGCATCGGCGCCGTTCCGCCTCGCGCCGTCCCGCTATAATTACAACGTGGGCGGCGCGCGCGGGAGGGGGCGAAAACTAAGCGAGCAGGCGGCGGGCAGGAGATGGAGGGCAAGGGCAGCGGACAGAAGGCAGGGACAGCGGACTACGAACAAAAAGTAAGGGCTCAGAGTAAAGAATTATAGTCTATGGTAAGGTAAGGTAAGTTTAAAGTCTATGGTAACGTACACTTTAGTACGTTAACACTAACGTACTCTTTAGTCTACGGTAAGGGTGGCGGACAGTGGTTGGCGGACAGTGGTTGGCAGTCGGTGGTCGATGGTCGATGATCGACCATCGGTGGTCTGAGCCGACAGGCAGTTAACGTGCATTGGATAGGCTGTGGACTGATGAAAAAAGTAGTGAGGACGGGCATTGAATGGGCATTGGACGGGTAGTGGATTGACGGTGGATAGGAAATACAGGGGCGGTGGACGGAGTGCAGTGGGTCCATTAATTACATAGCGAAGAAACAGTGCAAGGATGAAGGACATTGCGGCATATCGAGATAAGAGTGGAGGGAGGAAGGGGCAGAGGAGGTGAAAGAAGAGAGATGTGAGGAGAGAGACGGAGAAGGGAGAGAAGAGAGAAGTGAGGAAAGGAATGGAGAAGTGAGAAGTGAGGAGAGGGACAGATGAGAGGGGAGAGAGACAGATGAGAGAGGAGAGAAGTGGGGAGAGGGACGGAGGAGGGAAGAGAGAAGTGTGGAGAGGAACGGGGAGAGAGAAGAGAAGTGAGGAGAGGGACGGAGGAGGGAAGAGAGAAGTGTGGAGAGGAACGGTGAGAGAGTAGAGAAGTGAGGAGAGGGACGGAGGAGGGAAGAGAGAAGTGTGAAGAGGAAAGGGGAGAGAGTAGAGAAGTGAGGAGAGGAACGGAGGAGAGAGAAGTGAGGAGAGGGACAGAGGAGAGAGGAGAGGGAGGTAGGAGAGAGGGGAGTGAGAAGTGAGGAGGGGGAGGGAGAAGGGAGAAGAGAAAGTGACAGGAGAGAGGAGTGGGACGGAGGAATGAGGAGAGGAAGGAACGAAAGAGGAAAGGGCGGGAGGAAAGAGGAAAGGGCGGGAGGAAAGAGGAAAGGGCGGGAGGAAAGAGGAAAGGGCGGGAGGAAAGAGGAAAGGGCGGGAGGAAAGAGGGAAGGGATGGAGGAAAGAGGAAAGGGAAGGAGGAAAGAGGAAAGGGAAGGAGGAAAGAGGAAAGGGAAGGAGGAAAGAGGAAAGGGAGGGAGGAAAGAGGAAAGGGAGGGAGAAAAGAGGAAAGGGAGGGAGAAAAGAGGAAATGGAGGGAGGACAGAGGAAAGGGTGGGAGGAAAGAGGAAAGGGCGGGAGGAAAGAGGAAAGGGCGGGAGGAAAGAGGAAAGGGCGGGAGGAAAGAGGGAAGGGATGTAGGAAAGAGGAAAGGGAAGGAGGAAAGAGGAAAGGGAAGGAGGAAAGAGGAAAGGGAAGAGGAATGAGGAAAGGGTGGGAGGAAAGAGGAAAGGGAGGGAGGAAAGAGGAGAGGGAGGAAAGAGGAGAGGGAGGAAGAAAAGAGGAAAGGGAGGAAGGAGCAAGGGTAGGAGGAAGAAGGGAGGAGAAAAGTGACAGAAGAGAGACGGCGAATAGGCTGTGGTTGGAGGGGGGTGCAGACGCCGGGAACCAAACGTGGCGGCGCTTGTAACGGGCGGCGTAGAGCCCACAGACGCTTGCTCGTGCCAGCGTCGGGGCGCTTTGCATGCGTTGCAGCCGGCGCAGTCCTTATTAAGGAGCGCGCGGCCCACTCATACCGCACGCACTGCTTCTCCAATGGAGGCTCCCTTGAAAGGAAACCAATGCCGTATTATTTCGGTGGGCGTTAGTCAACGCTCATGACTGCTCTTGTCATGAGGTCTACGCAGGTGGATGCACTGGCGGCTTTCAACTCCCTGGCTCCTTTCAATGTACAGCTATTTTCCATGATCTCCTTGTCTTATTGTAACTTGGTATCACGTCGGTTGAATGAAACAGTTAGGTAGTACATTATGCTGAGGTTGTATTGAGATTACAACCGGTAGAGGCAGAACTAATCATGGGAAATATATTCAATGCACTGCATTTTTATAACAAGTGTAGGTTGTTTGAAAAATGTTAATGGAACGAATAAGTAACTCGCTTATTTGCATATACGTGAGTTATAGGTGAGGATCATTTATTCATTTGGCTTTGTGTTACAAGGACTTATCGCTGAAAAACAAAATATTTACCACTATTATCATAAATAACTATTTCACGGTTTGGTAAGCAGTTTTTTAGCACAACACGCTAACGTAAAGATGAATGTTCTCACGGTGGATTATTTCTGAAGAAGGTGATGTAAGAAAGTCGCCGAGCATTAATTCAGACACAAGCACCACTGCCATTGAAACACATCAAATTTCCCTTTTGCTGTAGCATTAGAAGAAACAAATCATTATTAGTCAAAATAGGAACAAAATATCGCCATCCTAAAATCCATTCCTAAAAGATAATATATCCACGAAAAATCAAATTTGTTTACCCATTCGCATCAGAAATATTCGTAAACTAAGTACTCCACTAATCAACACACTACTGAAGGGAAGGACAACGGCCGATAATTAGATACGTTGCTTTTATCGACACTTTCGAATATCGGTACAGCGATAGCAGACTTCCAGCTTTACAGCACACTCGCGCTTTAAATTGAAACATTAAACCACCTAGTAAGAGAGAATAGTCACTCTGTCAATTTCGATAATATCTGACGAAATTTCATCTGATCCGCGCGATTTCTCAATTACCGATTAATTCACTCGATTTCGAAGGCCCTTTGACTCGAAGTTTAATTGATTATCTGTAAACAAATGAAGCATACAAAAGGTTAATTACTTCCTTGTACAGAACCAAGGGAAAAAATTAAGTGGTTAACCCATGTTCGATAAAAATGGTTTCAACTTCAGCCTAGTACACGTTTTATTATCATGAATGAGTCATACTTCTAACTGTCAAGAGTTGTTCGCGTCTCATTCCAATCACATACAGGAAATACTTACTAAACCCTCTCATATTCCAAGCAGTCATGTTTGCTTTATGGAAGCACTTCGCCTCCTCTGGGTGTCTCCTCTGGAAAAGTCAAGTGGCGTTGCAGCGCCTTCTCCACTGCCAAAGAAGCCGTAGAGCTCACACCATCGGAGCAGTCTATGCGGTGTACAGTGGTTCCAAACAACATCAAAAGCGTGCAACTCGTTCTCTGCAATTTCTATAAAATGCCTTTCGCATATCTATCACGTTTACCAGGAGGACACACCTGTGAATTATATTAGAGGATTCGATTCCGCTGAAGGCAGATATGTTTTCATATTGTGGCGTGGAAGGAATAAGTATTTCGCATAATGACATATCAGTCATTTTGCTCAGGAAAGCCAAGGGTCAGTTCTATAAAGTTTGATGATAAATATGCCAAAAAAGATATACTTCAAGGTGATTTCCAACCAAGCAACATCGTTAATGCGTATGGTACGGCATGCGGGATGTGTAAGCGTGTGGACTTCATACGCATTAATGTGTTCGCGGACTGTGGAAAATAGTCATTCGTTTAAGAGGACCCGTCTTGCATAAATGTGGTTCAACATATTTCAGAATTTGCTTTTAAATTTTATTCTCACTCGGAAAGATTTTAAAAAATGCTTCAATTATTACTTACAAGTGAAACACACTTAATTGCAAAGGAAACGAGACACCACAATTCATTTACATTCATGAACATTAGCACGCGAGACTTGAAATATTCTCAGCGAAAGTTCATATTTCAAAAAATCGTTGGAATGTCACACGGATCACCAAGAAATAAAACAGGTCCTATTCGCAATCTACAATCACTAAATTACTTTTTTATTAGAACTTTTTTTAACCGTAAGTGATTGTTTCAACTTACAACGTTAATAGAATGTTTACGAAATATATAAACTGACGCCATGCGTAATAGCTTTATGGTAACTCTGGCTTTCTCTCGCAGCTATGTCCGTCGATAAACACGACGCAATATTATTTTAGTATCTGAATGTATCAAATATGCAACCGAAACATCACAGTCAATTTCGAACTAGATATCTAGGACGTTGCCATCTGCGCTTAAAAAACAAAAAATATTCAAAAGATGTAAGCTCTTGCCTAAACTCACCTCAAAAATAGAAAATGATTGACTTGAAGAAAATGATAGGAGTACTATATTGCTAAATACACGTATCACTTAAATATACATAATTTTCTCTCAATTCTATTTCAATTTATTATGCCACCCGCCGATGACTCCTCTCTTTCCGTGGTATTCATCACCAGCTCTTTATCTTATGTTTTTCTTCAATGCCACTTGATAAGGCTGTTTCTTTTCTTTCTTATTCTTTTAAAAAGTCTTGACTCAAATTGTAATATGTAATCCCAAATAATCGCATATCGTTTTGCGTTATTTTAATGTTCTCGGGCTAATTTTACAGCCGAGGCCAGTTGCATATACCTAATGAGGCGTATCAACCCATAAACGATGTTCGGTTTTTAAACAGGCAGATCGTGCGGCCCTGTGTGATACATCTCCCCCGAAGTACGAAATGCGCCCGGGGTGGGACAAACACCGGCCCCTTCGAACCAAGACCCTGAGCCGCTATCCCCTCCAGGACCCTCTGAGATCCAGTTGTTCTTTTACAACACTTAGTTTTTACAATAATGGCAAATAATTTGCAAATTAATTCTTTAAAAATATTTTTATAAATTTCAGTAATTTAAACACTATGTTGGTTTCAAATGTTTCAACTGCGTAAAGTACAAATCTCCTCAGTGATAAAATAGGTTATAAAAATTAACACAATATGAAATAATATTAAATTTTACGGCATGAAATGAATAGACAAAAATACTATAATTTACCTTCTTGGACGGAAACAAAAATCCAAAACAGAGTTTTGGGTTTTAATTTTTCGCTTTTCTTCGAGTCCTTTTATATTCATGAGACTGGATCCATGAGAAAATTCTTCACTTCGTAAATCATAGCATTAAGAATAAAAATAGCTTCACGCAGGATCCGAAATTCTTACGACCAGCCTTTGAACTCTGCATTTCTGCAGTATACGTTCGGTATTGTGCTTGCGTAAACATTCTAATATTGTTAAGCGATGAGATTATATTTAACAGAAAACAAAAATCTCTTAAATTGTATAGAATATTATTTGTGTCTCCATTGCTTCAATTTAATTTTTCAAAGATTTTGATTTATAGTTCGTATCTATTCTTCCATGCAATGAAGAGCTAAATCTCCAAATATGTAATAGAAAGTTTAAAAAGGTAGAATACTGTTAAAGAAATCTAATTTGGGACTCGCCTGTTACATTAGAGATACAAAAATTTGGTTTTAAGGGTTTAGGACCCATCGTTTTCGAGTTACGGGTGATTATAATGCGTGTTGCAGTACTGTCTCTAATAAGATAATCTGCAACGTTCTATTTTTCAGTTCAGTCACATGGTGATTAAAAGGACCCGATCCAGGAAAAAAGTCCCACTTTTTTCTTTTGCTCAACGATTCTGTGTTATTGGGGGTTCTGAATTCGAATTTTGTATTTGTCACCTTGAAAACGGCCAGCATCATAGAGAAAATCGCAAAAACCCTAAGAATTTGGCACTTTTTTCAGTTTTTTGCTTGTATTTTCAAAACTATGTGATTTACCGAAACACCTCCTATTCACAAAATTAACGTTGACAAAATTTCCTAAAAAATGCATTCATTAACTTTAATATTTTGAAAAACTGTTTAGATGCTAAAGGACGTTGAAAACGAACTTTTAGACCCTCTGACCAAAATGAAATAATGATCCTGCCCAGTTCTGCCATCTCGTGGCGTCGATCTAGTTTTACTATAGAAACGGAAATTATTTCGGGAATTTTTTCCTGGGTCAGACTCCTAGTAACTGGGCTATTTCGTCTTAAATCTGTTTAATATAGATTTTGGGAGTAATTCCCTATCCAGCAGAAGCACACTAACAGGGTTTTGTGACGATGAGTCGTTAAAAGTGGTAAAAAAAATCTTCTAAATTCCGTGGTGGTAGCTGAGATCTTGTGGTAATCCATTGTAGTTATTGGGATAATCTAAATAAGGGAATATTGTTGTTGAGGATTATCCCTATATCTATAAAACGTATTCCATTTTCAGCGTATTAAATAGAGGAGAGAGAGAGAGAGAGAGAGAGAGAGAGAGAGAGAGAGAGAGAGAGAGAGAGAGAGAAAATCGGATTTCGTCCCACTGTGCAGCTCGCGTCCTGCGGGGCTTCTGGTCGCCAAACATGCCACCGGGAGAGCCGCTGCCGCCGCAGGGCGTCGCGACGCCGGGATGTGAACGCGGAAGCGTCCGCGAGCGTCTCCGATACGAAACCGGTTCGCGAAGAGCGCCTCGCTGCTCGGCTCGTGCGTGGGCGAAGTTCACATCGCGATCTGACGCTTCAGGAGTTTCCTTTCGTCTTTTTGTTGCTGAGAGCTAGAAAAGGCAGCGACGTGATATTTTCTGAGGCGGTTTTTCTGGATGACTTGAAAGGAAGTTGATGAAGTTGATTGGTGATTATCATGTCGAAAAGAGGTTATTCTCCCAAAAACGCATTTATTAAAAAAGGATTTTTTTCTGAAAAAGGAAAATTCTGAAATGCTGATTTTGATTTTTAATTCAAATATTAAATTAATATTAGGGGCTAATGAAGTTAGCATGATATATTGAGCAAAAATAATCACAAATGAAATATGTATAATTAATATAGTAGTAGCAAAAAAACTCAAAAGGAAATATACAACTAATTAACATGTTTATGAATAAACTAAGAATGCGTTATTTATTTATTTAAAAACATTCAAGCAGATATAATGGTCTTTCTTCAACATGCCGGAGGCTTTGAATGTAGAAACGATTGTTATTGTACGAGAACAGTTAAAAATTATTTTATATTTTTAAACCCCACCATTTGCCCCACCATTTAAAACCCCACCATTTGCAGAATTAAAACCTGTTTGCGTATAAATAAGTTCGTATAAATAAGAAATATATCACATAGAAGAATATCACAAACATACACAAACTAAAGAAGGCGACTTTGCTTTTCTAATTCACAGGCATCAACATCGCTATTTTTCCCCTCAAAGTAATTTATAATGCTTATTTAAAATCTCTTGGAGAGATTCATAATACAAACAGTTTTTGAAGGCGTCTGTTTTCCTTGGATTAACCCCACAACACTATCAAAGAGCTTCTCTTAAAGTACTCTAGATCTCCATAACTTCTGACGCATACCCTGCATTTAGATCACGAAAACGAGCATCTGTGGTTAGAACGGCGAGTTCCAGAGAAGTTGCAGTCTGCCAAGTTCAGGACGCATCTGCGAAAGGGAGGAGAAATCGCGGAAGGCCGCCTCGGGGGTGGGAACGCGCCGGAAACACCCGAAGGAAGCCGAGAGAAAGCGAATCCCGGGTTAATTGGTGACCTCTCCAGAGCGACAAAGGGTCTCGCAATTTGTGCTTTCCCAAACGACGCTCGCGCTCGCGAGGCGCATTTAAACTGAGATAATGTTATTTCATATTTGAATAATAGACGCGTCTGGAAGCCTTTTCTCAGGCCTTCCCTTTGTCCTGGCTCTTTGCTGCCGTCTCGGAATATTTCATGTCTCACGTGCATATGCTCGTGGATACAAATGGCTCGTGGAGTATTTCGACTCCCTTGCGATATATTTGACGAAATCAGCCGGTGCCACCTTCTGAGATCAGCCCTTCTCATGATCATGGACATTAAAGGCATTTAGTCGTTTTGTACAAAAATAAGGAGAAGTTCATGACAAAAACATTGTTATTCTTATTCTGCTGTTTCGGTGACAGATCGTTGGTGCTCAAGAATATTTGATTCTTGTTTTTCCGTGGGTAATTCTAGAAAGGAACAATAAGTTTTTTGCACAACAATTCGCGAAACCAAGTGGTTGCTATATGCCTTCCAGACCATTCCCACTCAGAGGAAACAACCATGTATTACACGAGATGTACATCCAAAAGCCTTGCGGGGAGCAATTGTATGTTATTCAAGTCGATATTCAAAGTATTATTTAACTGAGTTATAAAATTTTATTACTTAGTACATTAAATTAATTTTTACTAATTATAATTGAGAGCCTACTCCTGTTTTGTTGTACCCGTCAGTGTTCTGATCGTTTACTTCATCAAAAGAATGAAGAGAATATTACAATGACTAATTAAATCGAAGACACATTTGCATTTTCAAAGTAAAGTACGTGTAAGTCGAATAATGATTTTGGAGGCTTCAAAGTTATCATTCTATTCATAAAGACATGGGCAATTTTCGAATCTTTTTTTCGTCCATTCAATTATTGCGTCATAATATCCTCCGCTGTCTTCAGTTGATAACAACTTTAACTAAATTCGTCCGAGATAACGAAAATAAATTACCTGAAGTAATTTTTCTAATTGAAACAAATTCTGAATGTAACAGTAGAATTTAATTTCCAATTTACGTTACATTATTTTCAAACTCGAGGCATCCTAATAATATTAATCATTATTTGTTGACATCCATTGGAACAAAAGAGAAGGGATTTTCTCCCGAAGAGAAATAAATCTTTAAGATTTCTAATAAAATATTATTGTAAAGCAAACAAATGGTGAAGACAGTCGACGATAAAAACGGCGCAAACCGGAAATTGGAAGTTAGTGGGTAAAGAACGGCATCAACCGCATTATGAAGAAAAGGAAGAAGATGACTAATTTGATTGCGAAATGAAATTACTACGAGGCCTGCACCACTCTTCCCCATCTCCTCTCTCTTCTCTCTCATCCCCCTCTCCCTCTTTTTCTTTCACAAGCTGTGTGTTTTGTAATTACGACTGAGTGAATGCAACAAAAACATAACTAAGAGACAAACATACTACTTCTGTTTTTTATTAGGAACTGTATCTTAACTGTCCCAAAAAATTTAGAGAAGGAGAATAATGTTTTCCACGAAGCAATGTATCTATATAATTAAAATAAATACTGGAAATAATGCAATAACGAAGACATGTGTTTTTAATGCACGTTTTATTATATCCATATATTGCATAAGGTACTAAAATTAAAATATCTTAATCGCACCACATAGTCGCATATCTTTGCGTGGAGCACACTCGCTTCCTGACTTTCGAAATCCTGGTGTGGTTAAAACCAAACGTACAACTAACACACTTCGCACTTTCATTCTTTTAAACAAAGATTCATCTGAACTCTGTAGTTTTAACTTCAGGAACTGCCACATTTAGTGGAAGAAAATATCCTGTGACGGAATAAGTAGGCAACATAGACGGACGTGTGCGTCTGGCGAGTGGAAAGACAAGTAGATAGAATAAGGCCTCTGATCAAGAAGCTCCAGTGATTCTCGTACATTAGCCTAAAACGAAGCACCAACTTGCAAACCAACAAAAAACTTGCACCCCTTGCGTGTTTCAGATCTCAAACATACAAATAAATAACTAAAATAAATAAAATAAATAAATATAGGCCTTAGATAAAATAAAATTTGAATGAAATACACATGAAGCAGCGTGGAAGGCTGTTTGTCGGGCGATCTGATCGCTGGTGTGGGGGCGTGGTAGTGCGTAGGTGGAAGGTGGGGGGGGGGCGCAGCACTTCACCAAACGGCACTTGACAGGCAACGACGTCCTGCGCGAGGACACATGAGACGCGGCACCCGAAGCGACGCGCCGCGGCGCCGGGCGGCTCCGACGGACGTGCAGTTGGAAGCGGAAACGGGCGGGCGGGCAGCCAGGCAGGGCGGGTGGGCGGGTGGGGACAGGCGGGGTGGGCGGGGACAGGTGGGACGGGCAGGGGCAGGAGAGACGGGGGCGGGCGGGGCGTGCGAAGTAAGGCGGGACGGGGGCAGGCGGGACGGGGACAGGCGGGGCGGGGGCAGGCAGAGCGAGGGCAGGCGGGTGGGCGGGGCGCGGTGGGCTGGGCGTGGTGGGTGCGGGTGGGTGGGCGGCAGGTGAGTAGGCAAGCGGGCGTGGCGTGGTGGAGAGTGGGTGGTGGGCAGGTGGTTGGGCGGGGCAGTGGCGGAGCCTTGGGGCCGGACGTGGGGATCGGGGCGGGGGCGGGCGTTGGAGGCGGGGTGCCGGCGGTGCGGGTGCGGGTGCGGTGCGGGTGCGGGTGCGGGTGTGCGGCAGCGGGGGGGGGGGGGGGGGGGGGGGGGGGGGGGGGGGGGGGGGGGGGGGGGGGGGGGGCGGGCGGGCGGGGGCGGTGGGCGACCTGGGGCGAGCGGGCGGTCGGTCTGGGGCGAGCGGACAGGTCCCGCAAAGGGGTCGGGGTGTGGCGGAGGGGGAGTGCAGCGGGCCGAGAGCCAGCGTTGGGAGGCGGCCGCGCGGGCTGTCGCGATTGCGGAGGGCGGCCGGGCGGTCGCTCGGAAGCGCGTGAAGGGACTCGGCGCTTCGTGGTCGTCGTCTGAGATTCAACCTGCGGTGAGTGTTCCGAAGGAGCTCTTCACACGACCAAGGTCGGGTGGTTTCTAGAGAGCTTTCGCTCTTTTACCTAACACAAGTTAACTAGTATGTTAACTTTTACACTTGCGCTGAAAAGAGTTAACACATGCGTAAACTCGTATGCTTGTATTAACACACATTAGCACATACGTATGCGCATGCACTTGAGATAAAAATGTTAACACATTTGTTTTCTTATCGCTTGGTAATTTTTATTTTTGCTTGTTTCCGTTGTGCTACGTGCAGCTCACCTGTGTTTTACGTAAACGCCGTTAGATCTGAATTTAGATCTCAAATTGCAGATTTCTTGCATCTGGTGGGCCAAATATAGTAGAGATGCGGTAATTTATGGTGTGGGTTCACAAGGAAGGTCCGGCTCAATAAATTGACACGCCCGTCCGTCCTAATAAACTCAGACACCAGACGGAGGCTGGGGCACTTGGAAGTAATTACTATAAAGTTTCGTTAGATATACCTTAATAGAGAAAAATAAGAGAAGTGAAGTTTTGTGTATTGGGGGAAGAGTTTTAACAGTTCAATAATCGACAGTTTGAATCGAAGTTTTCATGTGTAACCCTAGTCAGTTTCTTAGCTGTTTATCCTTCGTCGTCAGGTACCAATTAAATTCTTACAAGCCTCTCCAACCAAGTTAAAAAGCATTTCAGTTTTTCAGCCAAATTCTCGCTATGGAAACGTCACTTTTTAGATTGGCAAAGAACTTGTTTTAAAAGCATGTGTGTTTATGGAATTCTTTGATTAGAAGCTCTAAAACAATTTATTAAATGAAATCCAGGAAAACTTAAATGGCAATTAAGTCAACATGATTTCCTTAACTCACGAATTTAAATTTGTAGCTAATATTAATAATACTGCACACAATTTAAATGCATGTATGTGTATGCTTGACTATACAATACAACGTATATGTACTCAAAATATTCTTTAAAAGTACTGATTTTAGAAAAACTTGCTTTTTTTCTAATTTGTGAGAACTTAAGACTTTAAAAGTAAAGTTCTCAACTGTTGAGTTGAGACTAAACCAAGCAATGAGTTACGCCATCAAGCACATGAACTCATTATAATTAAAATATGTACTCGTAAGCTTATCTGTAAATATAATTTTGCCGCTGTTTTAAAACACCCTAAACCGGATTGCCCGATGTTTAGAAGATGCAGTTGAAGAGTTGTAACACGAACAGTGACATATCAAGGCTTTATTTCCATAATGTATTTCTTGGAAGCAATTTACATAAAAGGTGGCTCTTTGAAGCGATGTGCACGGGCAAGCATGCAAAATGCGGTTTGTAGTGTTGACTCGTCCGTGGAAGGAGCACATGCAGAACTTAACCAAGTAGCAACCGTAAGGCAGCCTTCCTTCAGACTCTTACATTTTATTGTAATTATGTGGATATGTTGTTCTTTCCCCTGCGAGTATGTGAAATAAAAATGTTTTCTTAAAAGACAGATATTAGATTTTCAAGTTCTTAAACCAGACATCCCTTTGCTTTACATACCTGCTTGGGCACGTTTGTTACGTCGGAGTGCCGTCGATTTTATTTGAAACATAATGATTCTAGCAGTAGCTGACTAGTCAGCTGTCTGGATGTTTCAAATAGCGGCTTCTCAAAATTTATGCTGAACAATAGCTCGTTGCAGATTTGAGATCCCCCAGATTTCTCTGGGCTCTTTGATTGCTGATCATTGTGCTCATCATTTATCCCACAATCATGACCATCGTCACTAGCCGTAAAGAATTCTGTATTCTACCATCATCTGTTTATTTATTTATTTATTTATTTATTTATTTATTTATTTATTTATTTATTTATTTATTTATTTATTTATTTATTTATTTATTTATTTATTTATTTATTTATTTATTTATTTATTTATTTATTTATTTATTTATTTATTTATTTATTTATTTATTTATTTATTTATTTATTTATTTATTTATTTATTTATTTATTTATTTATTTATTTATTTATTTATTTTTATTTATTTATTTACGTCAAAAACAGTTAAAAACTGCGTGACGGGCTATGGGGAAAAGTGAATTGTGTGGCACATTTTCAAAATTCTGTGACTTTTACACTAAATCATATGTCACATTTAAGTTTTGAATTTTGAAAGGGAGAAAAACAAAAACTCCCATAATAAAAACTGATTTTCAAGACAAATAAGCACAAATTTTGAATTTTGAAAGGGAGAAAAAAAACAAAAAAACTCCCATGTAATAAAATCGATTTTCAAGGATAAATAAGCAATAGATTTTGAATTTTGAAAGGGAGAAAAAAGACAAAAAAACTCCCATGTAATAAAATCTATTTTCAAGGATAAATAAGCAATAAATTTTGGCTCTTATTACTTCCTGCCGCGACAACGTGGAAACGATAATTTGAATAATTGTATTTCCCACTGAATTCTAGAAGACGTGCACAGAAAATGAAGTTACATTTATGTCCAGAAGCAAAACAAGGGGCCATCTCAGCATTTGCTCAATGGATCAGGGAAACTGTTAAGGCAAAGCTACAAGAAACAACGTAATAAATTATTCACTTAAATTAAGTTGGTGTCAGCCACAATAATGATTTAACACTAATACTGATCAATAAGATCGAGATTTTCTAATGTCTAGATGATAAGCTTGATTAAAACATCCATTTCAAAAATATAAAGACAAATATAGTAATACCACTTGGGGAGATTTCTTTGAAGAGTTCTACGTCTTTGTTCGCATTGACCTTGCAGCAACACTAAGATACAACTATCGTCTGACTGACATTGTGCACTGGTGTCAATCATTTTAGCAGTCAAGTGCATCAGTCATTTTAGCGTTTCAAGCTTATTTCATATTTAGGAGTGGTAATATATTTGGCATTTGAGATCGAATTAGACCGCCTTATGCCCGCTAACAGTGATTCCTTATCCGCGCCTGGGGCTAAAGGAGACGTACGGCGTATTACCAACACCGGACCCTTCTTATTTGATCTCGCTGAGATTTCTTTCGTCACACAGTTAGATACCGAAACGAATTGTATTAGAAAGCTATAGTTTCATTTTTGTCCTCAACGGGAATCAAACCCGGAACCGCCAGACAGAAAGCTAGCACGCGCCTATGAGCCATCCGAGGGGCAGCAAGAATTTTATAAACAAACAATCCGAAAACAAAAACCAGAGTAGTTAGAAATATATCCTATTTCATTCACTTCCTCTTCGAATTGTAAGGCGGTTGTGAGTCAAGCGTGAGGGAAACAAAGAAAGTCAGCTGGAGGAGTACTAACGCTGATCCACGTTAAAGTATCATGCCGGAACAAACACTGGCTGGTGGATATGACCTCATAGCGTTCATACACCTCCAGGCATTAGATGCAACAGTATTTTTACCCCTGCTGCTTCGTTATTTTTAATGAATTTGTGATATATCTACATAAATTGATATGCTTAATTTCAAACTTCGTGATACAGCTCAGTGAAAGGGGATAATCCCAGAAAATCTGCTCCGAAACTCGTGTTCATCACAATTTATTCATACAATGAAATTGGCCAGGATAAGAACCTAGAACTCAAATATGTCTAACTAGTGTTCTGGTCATTACCCAACGAGTCACTGTGTTACAAGTACAATCGACAGTATTGGAGTGCAGTGTTGCTAAATTTGATGGATTACACAATTTACCAGAAAATTGAAACCTGATACCGAAAAATTGAATAAACCTTGTTCCTACATATTCTAAATTACAACTCTAACACGCTGTGTAGTCAGAATATTTGTTTTGTGGGTTGTTGATACCAAAAAATTGGTTTACCGAAAACATTGGTTTACCGAAAACATTGGTTTACCGAAAACATTGGTTTACCGAAAACATTGGTTTACCGAAAACATTGGTTTACCGAAAACATTGGTTTACCGAAAACATTGGTTTACGGCAAAACCTCCGTACGTCCCTCAATTTTTTCCTGGGATGAAGCAAGGGACGCTTATGAATGGCTCAGGTCTCAGTTTTGATGAACATTCTGAATTTTCGAAAAATCATTAGTTACAAATAGTACACGAAAGTATATTCTGTTGTAGCACCACAAGTTAGAAAATAACATTTTCAAAGTCAGTGAGTGGCGAGAATGGAACGAGCATACTAAGTTCGTAGTGAGTGAACAGACATGGATGGTAATATAAGAAAGAAAAAATACCTGGTATAAAATTGATTGCCTCAAAAAAAACAACTTATTAAATGGAAATAATTAAGTTTAAGGGTGGAGCACTTACGAATAAGCGAGAAAACAGTGAAATATTCAAATGTATTCATTTGATATTTATAGATTTGTCCAACAAAAGTCGTAACAGTTTTGTGGCCGAGAGGGACCGCTGGCAAAAGGCAGGATGATGGCAGGGCAGCCGTGCCGTATAAAGGCATGGCGCATGAGCATTGGGGCAACAGGTCGGCAGGGTAGAAGTTAGAAGAAAGCAAAGGCTACAAGGTGGAATGGTGGTAGAACGACAAAACACGGTGGCAGGGCAGCAGTGCGGTAGAGTGTTGAGTTGGCTGAAAGGCAGGGCGACAGGGCGAGGGGCTGTAGGAAGGTTAGGAGGCATTCCGGCAAGCAGACAGGGCATGTCGGCTGGTTGGCAAGACGGCAGAGAGGAAGGTGGTCAAGACGGAAAAGCAACAGGACGATTGGAAGTTAGGGTGGCAGTACGGCAGGGCTAGTCGGAATGTACGGCAGGGCTAGTCGGAATGTACGGCAGGGCTAGTTCGGCAGGTCGGAGTGAGATCAGACAGACGTGGTAGGGTGCCAGAGCGTCAGAACCGTGGGGCGGCAGAGCTTCGGGAAGAGATATCAGTAGGACGAGATTATGGGAGAGAGGTATGGTGTCAGGGCGGTAGAATGTTAGGGCGGTAGAGTGGCAGGGGTACAAAGGCGGCAGGGCGGCAGGACTACATGACGGCAGGGTAGGAAGACGACAGAGCCATGTTATAGGGTGGGAGCTCGGCAAGATAGCAGGGTGCACATGGCACAAGGGAGAGTGCGCCAGTGATGATCATTCCCCGTTCGATGGTAGGATCCGGCGCCGACCTACCATCGACTAGCTGAGTTTCCCCAACCAGGCATCAACCCATCAGCGGGGCACCGCCCCAGTCGGGACAAGCTCTAAGCTCCCAACCGTTCTCGTGGCATGTGTGGTAGTGTAGTGCATGTTAGTGTAAGTCCGTGTGTAACGGGTAAGGATGGGATACGGAAGAGGAAGGAAAGATCGAGCGCGATCCGTTGCCCGTTTGTTAGTGTAATGCTCCGGCATTCGTCTGGTATTGATTGGAGAAAACACGGAAAACTACCGACCAGAGCAGCTAGCCGCTAAAATTCTCCTCCAGACAGCGACTGAATTCGACCTAGCTGGAAAGCTAGCATCTAAAATCCTGCCACCTTTGGGACTCGAAACCTAGGACCTCCCGGTCAGAGGCACTGCAGCGACATCAATTGATACAGTGAGCCACCTCTCCCGGTGTGACACCTCGGAGGCTGCGTGACAGGAGGGAAGCAGTGCTACTGGGCTGCTGGGGCAGCAGGATCGCGGTCTCCTGGCGCCGCGTGGGGGAGCGGGAGGGGGCGGGGCGGGATGGGGCGGCCGACGATGTGCCCCAGTTGCGCGCGCGTCGCGCGGTGTGACGTGTGGCGGTGCTTCATCTGCATGCGACCGTCGCCGCGCCGCGCCACGAGGGAGGGGCGGAGAGGGGAGCGGGCGCCGGCGCGTGCCGGGAAGCGAACCGCGGACGCCGCCGGAGCGAGACCGCCTCCCGGCGACGAGCGTCGCTTGGAGCCTAGCGGCTGCAACACGCAGCCCGTGCCGCGCGCACGCGAACAAGCTTACCCACGCTCAGAATATTGTGCAAGCATTTTCCTCTCGGAACTTCCGCTTCCTCGTGCATTAAAATATGCAATTCCATTACTGGAAGTAGTAAGTGATGGGATCGGGAGAACTGTCTCAGAGAAACAACTGATGTCACTGCAGCGCTTCTGACCAAGACGTCCTAGAGTTCGCGTTCCGACGGCAGGAGGATTTTCGACACTAGCTAGATAGTTGTCGAGTTCTGTCGCTGTCTGAAGGAGAATTCGAGCGACCGGCTGCTCTGATCGGTAGTTTTCCGTGGTTTCTCTAATGAATATCAGGCGAATGCCGGAGCAGTAACTTACCAAGTGGGCCTTGGACAGCGCGCGATCTTTTCTTCCTCTTCTTTGTCATATTCTCACCCCTCACACACACTAACACTAACGTGCACTAAACTACCACACATGCCCGGGAGATCGGTCGGGAGCTTAAGAGCTCGTCCCGGCTGGGGCGATGCCCCTATGGTAGGAGATACCTGGTTCGGGAAAACTTTGCTAGCCGACAGTGGATCGGCGCCAGATCTCGCAATCTATCGGGGCAAGTTCACTGTCACATCCCGAACAAAAAACACGCATTACACTTATTGAACCAATGACCTTAGTAGTTGACGCGCCCGGAATCCCTGGTCAATCAGTAGATGATGGATCTTTCAAAGATGCTATGATATTTTGAAGGAAATAGGGCCCAAATGACAGGGCCTACAGTTCTGAAATCTACCTTTGGAGTATTTCAATGAATTTTGTGTCTGTAACAAGCATATGCTCGTTGAAAAAGTTTTAAATGAACATGATTACACTAAGACGGTATTGACTATTGTTCTTTAAATTAATTTCGAATTTCTTATTTTGATACTTCTTTTTTTGTCGTCTGCTTCCATAATTATTATTATCAATTTTCTTAGAAGACGATTTTAGTCTCAACTCTACGACCACACTAAATGAAACGTAAAAGTAAATGACGGCATGAAACCTTTGAGTTTCGGGGCTATTTAAGGCAAAGCAAAAGAATATCACACTTTGTAAAGGCGGAAAGTGGAAAGTGCACAAAACATTGTAAGATACTAGCACGGTAATTAGTATAGCAAACAATCAAAGGAAGTAAAATCTCGTAATATCTCATTATTTATTTCAACTTTCAAATATTCTTTTGTTTACAAATGATGCTAAAGAGTGGATTTTCATTGTTCCTCTACTTAGCCGTGATGAAGAACAAAGCATTCTATACATTCTTCGCCTGCGTATTCTGCCATGCATTGACAAAATTCTTGAAAACCTTACGTTTGACCGAAACGTTTCCATAACACCCTCGTAGTGTAAAGATTGTTGCATTGACAGAAAATAATGTTGAAAAAATATTAAATTAAATGCATTCTTGAGGTACACTAGAAACTTGCACTTCAACTTGTGGCCCGTTCTTACATATTCTCAACTCGTGTACTGAAGGTTGTAAATTTATTTAAGTACCCTCAAGTCATTCACGAAATAAATAAGGAAAGAATTTATTTCCACGTATAAAGGAAATGAAAATGTTGGAAATAAAACACTTTAAATATTTGAGAGTAAACTACGGTATATTTGTGATTAATATGTTATTACCTATATCATACCATCTAGGGGGACGGATTTAATTAAATGTATTTTTTTCACTTTAGAGAAAGCCGTTTAGCATAGAAATTAATTTTATGTCCTGACAAAAGGATATGACACATTTTTAATTTTTTTTATTTTTCGTCGATTTCGACTAATAAGTCATTTTTTACTATCTTCATAACTTTTATTGCATTTTATCTGATTTCATCTACTTTAATATGATTTACATGGTACTTGCTTCAAATAATATTTTCCAGATGCAATAAATGATCTACACAGAATTCCTGAGTAGCTTATTCGATTTCTTCGCTCAGAAATTGTAATGTCAGCCGTTGCATGTAATCTAAGGTTCTTGTAACGCCTCTTAGCTCCTTGGTCGGTTCAGTCGATTTCGAGTAACTAAAGACAGCGATTTCCTAGTAAATAACAATCAAAACCAAAAGTTTGAAAACTAAGTTGACTTGAACGAATAGAAGAAGCCTCTATTACATCAGTAACGTATCCAACAGCTTGAGTTGTACATCCGCGTTGGTTTTCAAATTTTTACGAAATCTTGCTTTGCTTTTCGGTCATTTTAAAACCACTTTAAAAGCATTTTATTAATCATTTTTGGCAATGTTGTAGGTCATCAACATCATATAATTCCGGTACCACGTTAAAATTGTGAGATATACTATACGCAATTTGATTGAGCGTTAGGAAAAACCCAACCGCGAAACGCGCGCCGCAAATTCGGCCCGCTAGCATTTATTCCAAAGCCAGCCTATAAAGCTCTCCATCTCGCCCTGGGCGTATCCCGGGGTTTCATCTGCTTCAAAGCAAATCCCCTCGGAGCGAAGCGGGCGTCTTGGAAGCCGACGCGCAGAGCGCCTCGCGAGATCTCGCCCCGACGCATCGCGACGACCGCCCTCGCGAACGTGTGTGCACGACGTGCACGAATGGTCCTTCTTCAAGTGTCTACTACTATACATTCTCATTTATTTTATGTCAAAAACAGTTTAAAATTGTGTGCTACGGGGAGAAGTGAATTATGTACACGTTTTAATGTTTCTGTGATCCCTACCCTAAGCCATATACTAGTTAAGTTTTGAATACAGAAAGAAATTAGCGTTTTTTTTCAAGGATTGTTAACAAAATACTAGCTACGATATAATAAAATATATTTTCAAGGATAAATCAGCTATAGATTTGGGTTCTTATTCATCATGTCCTTCGTGAAGTAATAATGCTCCTGCCGCAACAACATGGAGAACGATAATTCGAACAACTATATTTACCACAGAATTCTAGAAGACGTGCACAGATAATGAAGTTACACTTACGTCCAGAAGCAAAACAAGGGGCCATCTCAGCATTTGCTCAAAGGGTCAGGGAAACTGGACGAAAAACCTGATCGAGATGGCGGTCATTGACCCAGAAGCTGAGGTACAATTCTTGTTTCTAAACTGACCTCTGTTTTTTTTTACCCCAGCGGCCAGTTGTAATGAAGTTGTCCTGCCTGGCATTCCATCCACTCCTTATCGATAAGTAGGATCTAGGGAGGGGAGTCCTGCCTCACAATTGCCCCCTCTCTCTTTAGTTCGCCAGGCCGCGGACCCTACCTATGGATAACCTGCTCATGTAGCCACACGACCCTTCTCAGTTGGTTCCTCGGTTATCGCCTAGACGCCGGTGTGATCCTTGGATCCTTAGCGGAATGATGGTGATGATAAGATACGGTAGGGAGTGGTTAATGAAGTTTACCGGTGGAATGCATATTGGCAGGGGAAACAGGAGTGCCCCGAGAAAACCTGCCACGAACTTGTCCACCACAAATTCTATTTCGCATTGCCGGTATCGAACTATCATAGATACTATCATAGATACTACCATAGATACTACCATAGATACTACCATACATACTACAATAGATCGAATAATGTAAAAAAAAGATTCCTTAACGTTTAGAGACCACCAGAAAAACGTACAGTGAAACCTGCTCTAAAGACCACCTCGATTACGCTGTCGCCTCCATTGACGGCCATTTTTCTGTGGCACCGATTGATTTTTAATGTGTAAAATATCCCTAATTTGCGCGGCAACCTGGCCTACGGCGAGCAGTCATGCACATTTGTTAGACTGAACTCCATTAATTGGCCTCCTCCAACGATTTTTATTCTGAATATAAAAAGAAGTGGAAGTGCGATGGATGTATTGCTGATTTAGTATCTTCATGCGAAGGAATTTAGTTTCAGATTACTTGGAACACTGACCTGTAGAGTCGCTCTCCTGACAGAAGAATTAGTTTCTGTTAAAGACAACACATTATTTTAATGTCTCTATGAAATTTGAACGCGTTTACTTCGCTAACTTCAGAGCTTTTTCACAAAGTTTACTATTTTATTTTTCCCTCTTTGGAAACTTGTCACCAAAGTTGGTTTTGGCATTTCTTGCAGAAGAATTAATTAAAGGTTAAAATAGAAAGATGTTACAAAATACATTTAAATTGCTACGAAATGCATTTTAAAAGCTATAAAAATGAACATAATTTATAAAAATGGAAAAATGTATTAGATGAAAAACGCAGACATTTAAGATTAGTTTCACTACTAGATGGAAAGAAGTTATATTCAGAAGAAATGTTAAACATTTAAGTCATCTTTTAAGTCCAAAAATTTATTTACAAATACTTTGTATACTTCAAATTTTATTTCAAGTGTATATACTTTCTTCACACGTGAACATCTCAAAATCTACTTTCTATTGCATTCAGTTACTATAATTTCACGGGATTGTTTCATTACGCGTGCACTTATGAAGATGCAAGGATGAATATGAACTATGGATTTCCAGACAATGAACAATTGCTTACCCCACGTGACATTGTTTACATTTCATTCTTTTGGTGGATGTCAGAATTGTTATACCTTATTAATAAATAATTGCCAAGTAAACCTTCAAACGTAAACAATTATTTAAACAATATATTTTTGTGTTCCAGCATTACAAATGACCTGTTAAAATGCAAGAAATAGTTCATCAAAGAGACTTTTACGGCACAAATAATGACGTATTAGCATTTTACCGCACGAATGATGGCGACATCACACATTCAGCCAATCGCAGCGAGAAAATCGTGGAGAGTAGCGATAAACGGAACAACCGACCACCGTTTTCTCACACTGATTTCTCAAATACCCGAAACCGCAAGAAAGTCGTTTCGCAAAATTAAGTTTGACTCTTTTATAAATTTATAATGCTCTTATACAAAAATAGCGTATTCAACCTGTTTTTAATGTTGTTTTATTGCATTCTTACAAATCTGAAAACTCGCACCTAACGTCACTCAATTTCAAATCGTGTACTCATGCAATAAAGCTTAACATTATAAATTGCATAAACTACTATTAATTTCTTGTCGATTGAAGTTTTGTTTAGAATTAACATTTATTAATAAATTATTCCGTGTTGAGAGAGTAATTTATTAATAAATTATTCCGATGCTGGACTCTGAGGGAGAAAGAAAAACAGGCATTACTGTCTGCAGAAATGAAATTCTTGAGATCTGTAAAAAAAAATGTAGCAAACTAGATAAACTCAGAAATGAGGAAATTCGAAAAGAATTAAACGCTCAAGCAATCAATGACAAGGTACAGTGTTACAGACAGAAATGGTTACAACACGTGGAAAGAATGGAAGAGACTCGCATTCCAAAACGCATTTAAGTATAGACCTCAAGGCAGAAGGTAGATCGCTAAAAAGATGGAATTCTTAGAAGCCGGAACAGTTCGGAGGCCTATCCTTGAAGTGGAGAAGAAGGAGAAGAAATTATTCCGTTTAAAAATTTATTTCGCCGACACGTGCGTTTCGCCCTGGTTCAAAGCAGAGTACAGCTCGGGGCAAGGAGCGGGGCGGCGCAAGGCCTCCGAAATAGATTGGCGGAGTCCGCGGCGGTGCAGGGGGCCATGCCGGGCCGTTCCGCGATGGCTGCGGGAAGTCGACCGGAACCGGAACGCGCTATGGGCCGCTGTGGACCGAACGGCGGGCGGACCGAATGGGTCTCAGGTACTACCTGCAGGAAATAGTACGAGGCAAATAGAATGGCATTGCGAATTCCCAGCAATGGAGCCAACGAGCACTGAGTGCCTGCTGAGAGAGGAAGTTTTGATAGTGAGCAGAGACTGTATTTGAATGTGTTCAAATTGAAACATGGAAGAGAAAATTTTGAGATATTATTTTAAATAGTGAATTCTTAAGAACGTATTATTCGCATCGTGAAATACAATTCTTCTGCATTAAACATTTTTATTCCCCGAATTGTTGCTCCGGAAAACTATCTCTACGTCTTCTGCTGCCATTTTAGTCATGACTTTGGTTAAGACTAACTTATAAGTAGAGCTCACGAAACATGCGTAAATTCCTCCCATGCGTAAAATTGCATAAGAAGACCCTCTAACATATTTGCATCGTGGGTAATAGGGTAATTTAAAGGTTTGTCTGATTTTCATTCAATCATCTGATTCATTCATTCATTCATTCATTCAATATCATTCAATTTCGTTCAAGTGACAATTCACAAACATTTTGATCCATTAATCAAGGAATAATATGTTTTCACAGTAAGTCGACATTGGAGGAAATAAATAATCTTATAAAGAGATTAATTTGCCGATTCAAAATCATGAAATTAAAAAAATGAATATTCACTCCATTTCGCCCACTTCTGGGTATTGGGGTTGATATCTAGGTCCGTTAACGTGAGATTTATACAAAATAAAGAGCGTTCACGACAGATTTCCTCCGAGTTCCCTTGGTAAACCATGCCTTTACTTCTACCATTTCTTTAGTGTTATTCATTCAGTCTCCCTCACTACCGCTTACAATTATCAACAAACATGAGCAAAAGTTGGGTTAGAACCACTCTTAATAAGTTATTTAAAAAAATCATCGTCGACCTGCAAGTCGCGTACAAGCGTACTACTTTGCATCGGATGTGTGATGCACTCCTTACCTCGCATGGATGTTTGTCATTTGCCTTGTCTTGTGTCGCAAGGGACCTCGCATTTTGCCGACCCCAGACTGGGATCACAAGGGTGTTAATCTCCACTTAATTGCACATGATGCATTTCTATTAGTGGTGAAATGAACCTAATTTTTGACGGAAAATTGCAGATAAAAAAGAAAGTAAGAAAGAATGAATGAAAAATGAGGAAAAAGAAAGAATAAGAGAGTAGAACAAATTAAAATGAAGTAAAAGAAAAAAGAGAAAGCAAACGCAAATGAAAGTAAATAAAGAAAGAAAAAGTATTTAACAATGGCAAAATGGCAAAATCGCAAAATCGCAAAGACGCAATGTCAAAATCAAGAGTGAGACAATCAAACCTCCTGTAAGAGTGAGACAATCAAACCTCCTGTAAAATTTTAATGCTAATGGTCGGCGGCGTGTTTAAGGCCGAAGACCTCCCGTAAAATGGGAGGTGAGAGAGTTTTCTTCAGACTTATTGGCGAGCCTTTCGGCGAATCCGACCCACTGCTCCGCGGAGTATGGGCCCTCCCCTTGTGTGTTTCGCCTTGGACCGGATTCAAGTCCGTCGGCGCTGCAGTGTTCAACGCTTTCCTTCCACCTCCAGGTAGAAGCGTTCGGCTCCAAAGCGGAGACCAAATCGAATTTCAGCACTTTCCACGAAGAACTGTCGTTTCCTTTGCCATGCATTTACTATCTTCCCTACAGTCATCTTCAAACCCTTTTCCCCACTTCGCAGTTGACCGTGAACCTAAGTCTCGAACTTACATTTGTGTGCTGTATATAGTTGCCGTATGCTCTCCGTTCACCGCTGGAGATCAAAAGAATTCATTTACATCCATGAATTTACCCACTTTCATTGAGAGTGTCACGAGGAACCGAGCAATGTCCACAAATCCGTTTAATTGTTACCTGAGGTAACTGTGGACATAAACTTATCCAAAAGAACCCTGGAAGTGTCATGTTGTAGGCGTTCTCTGTGCCGCCCATCTGCAACATTAGACAGTCTCCCACCACCTCAAATTTAAAAAAGACGTACGTAGTATTTTTTTTTCGGTAATTCGCAGCTTCAACTGGTTTGGCCCGCGAGCTCAGATAACCCACTATTGTATCATATACCTCAATTACAAAGCAAAAGAAACTTTATTCATATAGCTTCGTTTACTCTTATATTGAAATGATCTCGAACGCGCCCTTCGCGAGATCCGATCTGCACACGAAATCGGATCGAGTTCCCATTCTCCTGGGCCGAGCGCCCTTCATGGACCCGCGGGACCTTCCTCTGCGCAGGCCGCGAGTCGAATCGTCCTGCAGGTCGCCCTTTCCCCTCTCCCCCTTAACCCTTCAACCCCCCTTCCCGCTCTGCTTCCCCGCGCCCCGCTCCGTCCCCCCCGCCCCGCTCCACGCCGCCCCGCTGCGCCCCCGCTCCACCCCGCCCCGCTCCGCCCCCGCCTCGGCCCGCTCCACCCCGCCCCGCCCCGCTCCACCCCGCCCCGCTCCGCTCCACCCCGCCCCGCCCCGCTCCACCCCGCCCCGCCCCGCTCCACCCCGCCCCGCCCCGCTCCACCCCGCCCCGCCCCGCTCCACCCCGCCCCGCCCCTCCCCGCTCCGCCGCGCCCCGCCCTGCCCAACCCTGCCTTACGTCGCTCCTCTTCAAGTACGCAGTTTCGCTTCCCCGACGTTCTTCCACCGACACCGAAGAGTCGTTTCCTGGACCCCATTTCAAGAGATCGAAGGCAGTTTAGGCCGGTCGTTGTGGAGGCAGATACGACTCGAGTCAGACATAACAGACACACGCCAGTGGTACGGCATACGCTCTTTGGTTCACAACACTTTTTTGAGGTTTTGTTTAAACTCTGTTATATCAAATAAACTCGCAATTGTTTGTGTACAGCAAATAAAGATATCAGTTTCAATTTGCCTTTCATACATTCGAAACATCTGTCTCATCCTTTTAAGAAAATTAAAATTGTGTTTGTAATGCGATTTAAAAAATATTTAAACTGTGGTTGTTGCGTATTATAGAATGGTTAATAGTTTCAGTGATAAAACAGAAACTATTATATACAAAAACTATTATATTACAAAATATTACGGCATCTTTTTAGTTTACAAGTACGAAATACAACTCAACCATAGTTTCAGTATGTCAGACAACTTTAAACCACATTTTCTCTCAAGTACTATCAGCTTTCAGAATGTCATCCGTATATAAATGTATCCACAATTCTCGACGTTACGAAAAATCAATTTTTAATGTAATCCAAGACAAACGGACGGTTCATTTTAAGTCACTGTAGTGTTTTGGGATACTTTCTTGATGTATCAAAATTTTATTCACAATGGAGAAATGTCAAGGCTAAATTACAGTCTTATCTAATAAGCATACTTCAATATTTAATGCAATATTTCATATTTCGCGTAATGCAATATTTAAAAATTCCAAAACCTCATGGAATTCGCATTTTGAATTTAAAAAGATCTATAAAATACAATTAACATTACTAGATATAAAATTTAAGTATTAATGATTTTAAAAAGTAATGAAATGTCGAGTATCTCTGATAAACGAACGGTTTCAACGTAAGTCGTGAAAGACAACTTTAGAAATTTAAGTAAAAGTGCAAAGAAGAGCTAACAAGCGATAAATGAAAACTGTAACGGCTTGGGTGGCTCAAGATATCAACTCAAATCACTGCAGTACCTCTGACGGGGAAGGTTCAGGGTTCGAGTCCCATCGGCTGCAGGATGATCGATATGAGCTGCACTTTAAGGTCGAGTTGAGAGCTGTCTGGAGGGTCGTTTTCCGTAGTTTCTCCAATCAACACCAAGTGAATGTCGGAACAGTATCCTAACAAACGGGCCACGGACCGCGCGCGATAATTCCTTCCTCTTCCTTGTCCTATCCTCTCCCCTTACACACACACTTACACTACACTACCACATATTCCGGGAGACCGGTCGGGAGCTTAGAGCTTGTTCCACGTGGGGCGGTACAACGATGGTGACAGATACTTGGTGGATGAAAATCCCGCATTTCGACGTTTAGATCGCCGTCGGATCTCACCACCTCCCGTTCCGCGATAAAGCATGCACGATACTTACCGGACTAATGACCTTAGCAGTTGACCTTCTCGGAATCATTAATCAATCAAGGGCGTAAATTTAAGGATATGAAGTTCTTGCTCAATGGCGTCCACAATTGAAGAAATAAGTATTCTTTTAAAGCAAAATTTTCAACGGGAAGTCTTAACGATTTAAATATGCAGAGAGGAGCTACACATTCATCATATTCTATTTCTTAGACGTTGAAACAGCTCCTGTAAGAACTGTTTAAACTCTTTTATTTCGACGCATCATGGTTAAAAAATATTCATTTACATTATGTTCATTTACATCATATTCATTATGTTCAATTCACGGTAAGCGAAATGCGAATTCCAAATTTCACGAAATTAATATTTCAGAATACCCTTTTTCTGCATTAAGTATCTATTTCACCAAGATCAAAGATCTAGTAGATTTAACTTCTCCAAAAACAGAATATTTTCGATAAAATAAAATAGGTCAGTTTTCGCTTTGTTTTATTGGAAAATCAATTCAATGTCTCTTTGCGGGGATATATTTTCAAATTGTCATAATTTGATATTTAAATTTAAAAGGAATGTTATTTTATCAAAATATTTTCTTAAAATACATATTTGCACAACAATTTTTCATAGAAAAATCGTTGCGGTCATTATTTTGCAATTATTGATTAATTCCCATGATGCATTTCATTACTCTAAATTGAGAGACGTAGATATTCTTCCTTTCTTCCAGAATGTTTACTAGCTCTTAATGCGTTCTGAATCTCGTGAGTTTGCGTCTACAAGTTAGGAACAGCTGATGTAAACTATTTGTAAAGCCCAAAAGGACTTTGAAATTCCACGCAAATGATCCAGTCCCCGGCGTTTAATCCCATAAGTTCAGCTCTAAATATACGAGATCCCGGGGAGCCTGCAAGCGCTGCATTGCGAATGCGAACGAGATGAGAGCGGCGGTCGCGCTGGAGGTGGAAACAGCAATGGAGAGGCGAAAGCGAGAAGGTGGCGGTGGAAGGCCCAGTTAGAGGCGGAGATACGAGTGGAGTAAAGAATGAAGAGAAGTGAATGCGACATCGAAGTCGATGTTTTCAAAACATCGATCTTTTTATAGAAACATTGGTGTTTTAAATACAGATATATTCAAGACGAAGTTTTTTAACATCGATGCCTTTTGCTCGATGTCTTGTTGGTAAATGAAAAATTTCCGTAATCACAGTTTTCTAAAGTTAAAATATGAAAACATTATTGCTGCTGTTTTTTGTGTTCGAACCAAAGCAAGGCTGTATGCAGTACTATATTCATTGATAAGACTATTTCTTGCGAGAGATGACCCTGATGCCCTGGTAATACCTACGCCTTTCATTCATATTTGACACACGGAGAGGCGGAAAAACAGGGGACGCAGTTGTGGGGCCTTCCCCTTTTTTCCTATACCATTGTTCAATGAAAAGAGGACTGACCCCGGGAGATGACCCTGGGCGCCCATGCTTAATTTTGTGCATTGTTCTTATAATGATTGAACTTCGTTTTCAGTTAAATCTTAATAATATTAAGTTAATAGCCAAGGCCATTGGCAACTTTTTTTGTAGTTATTTAAAGTCGCATCAACATCTATTTTATTCAAAATTTATTGCTTGTTTATCCTTGAAAATAGATTTTATTACATGGGAGTTTTTTTTCTCCCTTTCAAAAATTCAAAATTTAAGTAGTATATGACTTAGTGTAGGGATCACAGAATTTTGAAAATGTGCACACAATTCACTTTTCCCCAAAGCACGTCATACGCAGTTTTTAACGGTTTTTTTGACGTAAAATAAATAAATAAATAAATAAATAAATAAATAAATAAATAAATAAATAAATAAATAAATAAATAAATAAATAAATAAATAAATAAATAAATAAATAAATAAATAAATAAATAAATAAATAAATAAATAAATAAATAAATAAATAAATAAATAAATAAATAAATAAATAAATAAATAAATAAATAAATAAATAAATAAATAAATAAATAAATAAATAAATAAATAAATAAATAAATAAATAAATAAATAAATAAATAAATAAATAAATAAATAAATAAATAAATAAACATCTAGGTCATTAGCGACCACTATTGGAATTAACTTTATGGTAACTATGACGGTGAAACGAAATGATAAGGGGTAACAGGACGAACACAAATACAACCATGCTCGAGGCGGGACTCAAACCCGCGACCCTTCGGTCCGATATCACTACTGCCTTAGCGATCTCGGCCAACGGGTCGAACAAATTAAATTTTGTTGCGCAAGAATTTAACGATATAGATTACTAAACGAGTTTAATAGCTATTAACATATCTAGAAATGTTATGAGTGGTTATTACTCCCGAGGCCAAAAGTTAAAAATCCAGGCGGAGCGGAGTTACCTTGGTTCGAGAAATGTAGGTGCAAATAATTCTCCTGAACCTAAAGAAACGACGTTCGGTTATGAAATTGGCGCGTTGACTTCCAGTGGCAACACCTTCACATCGTCAGTACGACTGCGGGAGTAGTTTCATTTGGTGGAATGTGAGAAAAATTAGGTTAATTCATCTAATTTTATATATATATATATATATATATATATATATATATATATATATATATATATATATATATATATATATATATATAATGATATACTATTATTAATATTACAATTAAGAATAATTATTCTCCAAAGCAATGTGAATTATTTCTGAATTGTTTGAATCTGATTAATTTTGTGCACCGACATGTTTTTCCTTAACAAACATTTGACCTGCGATGAATCGATGTTTTTTTACGTAGCTAAGGATGTTAAATTTCATAACATACAGGTAGGTGCAAGTTTACTTAAACATGAAGTGTTGCGACATAACAGGAGTTAAAGACGCATGTAAGCGATAAAAACATAGATTTTAAAGACATCCATGAGTTTGGTCGATGCATTGTTAACACTGATCTTTTAATTATGAACATCGATGTTGGTAACATCGATGTTTTGTTATGGATGTTGCACCGTCAGCGAAAAGTGTAGAGATAAAGATAGCGAAGGGTGGAGATTGAGGTGGTAATGGTGGTAATGGTGGTGGTAGTATAGGCGTGGATGTGAAAGAGCGCGAAAGATGAAAATAGCAATAATGAGGCGATTTATGATGAAATGAAACACAGGAAAACATTCTGAGAGTTCAAGTTCTTCAAAATTTCCACAAGGATCAGCCGGGGCTCTAACCCGGCCCACAGGGGTAGAAGGCAGATGCGCTAGCTATTACATCATCATACCACTCCCATCATAGAAAAATGTATGTTAAGGGAAAGGAGTACGGGATGAAGAAAGCGAGAGTGAAGGAGGAAGAAAGGCGGGGTCGAAAAGGAGACGTGACGAACTGGAGATGTGGTGGACAAGGAAGTCTTAACGGTGTGAGGCGAAAGCGGTGGATGTAGCGGTGGAATCGGAAGCGGTGGGAATGTGGTTGGAGGCGGCCGAGGTGGCAATTGATCTACGAAGATTACGGGGCCGCTGTGAAGCAATGATGCGCGGAGCAGTCGGAAGCGGAAACACGGGTGACGGCGGGCGGCGTGGGCGGCCGCTGCGTGGGAGGCGCCGCCGCGGGGCGGCATCGGGCGTGGAGCAGGAGGAGGGCGGGGCTGGGCGAGAGAGAGGCGCGTGGGAGAACAGCGGACGCGGGCGCATCGCAGCCAACTTTCACCAGCGATCGCAAAGGAGATCACGCGCCCTTTCAGCCATCGAATATCTCTCATCTCCCGGGTCACAAATACATTCATTTGAAAATTTATTTAAATGAACAAAGAAAAAATGCCAGTGAAGATTTTCTTTCTTTCTCTCTTTCAATATCTCAATGTCTATCTGTCTCTCTCTCTCTCTCTCTCTCTCTCTCTCTCAATCAGCCTCTCTCTCTCTCAATCAGCCTCTCTCTCTCTCTCAATCAGCCTCTCTCTCTCTCTCACACAATCAGCCTCTCTCTCTCTCTCACACAATCAGCCTCTCTCTCTCTCTCACACAATCAGCCTCTCTCTCTCTCTCACACAATCAGCCTCTCTCTCACAATCAGCCTCTCTCTCACAATCAGCCTCTCTCTCACAATCAGCCTCTCTCTCACAATCAGCCTATCTCTCTCTCACAATCAGCCTCTCTCTCTCAATCAGCCTCTCTCTCTCTCTCTCTCTCTCTCTCTCTCTCACACACACAATCAGCCTCTCTCTCTCAATCAACCTCTCTCTCTCAATCAGCCTCTCCCTCCGTGTCTCTCGCTCTCTGTGCCTCTCTTTGTGTCTCTGTGTGTGTCTCTCTCTGCGTCTCTCCCAATGTATCTCTGTGTCTGTGTCTTTCACTCTGTCTCTGTGTATCGCTCTGTGTATCTGGGTGTCTCCCCCCACTCTGACTCTCTCTCTCTCTCTCTCTCTCTCTCTCTCTCTCTCTCTCTCTCTCTCTCTTTCAGGAGGATTCTACCATTTAGGAAATATACCCTTCACTCTAGGCTATTATGGTCATTAGAGCGTTCCAAGTATACACAGACATGATAATGACATAAAAGGGGATTATGTGTAAATATCATTGAGCCAGGACGTGCATCAGATCCTTGCACCATTGAATCCACGTACTAGTTCTTAGTGGACGCCATAAGCAGAAATCAATAATTCTAAAATGTTTAATATGCCTCTAAATATATTTTTTAATTTAAATATTAATAATTCAGGATTTCTTCTAGCAAATAGAGAAAACTGATCACTCCAATTTTTTGACCTGACCTCGCTCCCAGTGTTTCATCTCTGCAGGAGCTCATTGTCTCTCCTTCTCTCTCTCTTTCTCTCTCTCTTTCTCTCTCTCTTTCTCTTTCTCTCTCTCTTTCTCTTTCTCTCTCTCTTTCTCTCTCTCTTTCTCTTTCTCTCTCTCTTTCTCTTTCTCTCTCTCTTTCTCTTTCTCTCTCTCTTTCTCTTTCTCTTTCTCTCTCTCTTTCTCTTTCTCTCTCTCTTTCTATTTCTCTCTCTCTTTCTCTTTCTCTCTCTCTTTCTCTTTCTCTCTCTTTATCTTTCTCTCTTTCTCTCTCTTTATCTTTCTCTTTCTCTCTCTCTTTCTCTCTCGCTCACCCCCTCTCTCTCTCACACACACACACACACATCATTTCTCTCTCTCTCTCTCTCTTTATTCATATCAATCAATTATAATATATAATTATCATTGCCAAAAGAGAGATTTTTGGCAGTTGTAAAATCTTCAGCAAGGTCCACGACACGACAGACGATCGTCTTCTTAACCTTTCACTACTGTAGGTAGGTTATCAAAACCTTTACATTAATTTAGTTCCGTGATTAAATTACCTTTTGTCCTTTCCTAAGAATTACAGATTATGTCCCTATTTACGAACTCCAAGCATGAGCGTTAGGTACTCATGATTGGTCAAAGGTACTCGTGTTGTATTGCGCATCCCAAGTCGTATGTGAGAAAAGATGGACGCATGGAAAACAAACATTTGGCCACCCCTGTTTCCATCACTGAAATGCAAACGCGTTTTGAAAGCCTTGCCATTATAATTACGGTATTAGTCATAAAGCATATATATGCATTAATAGCATGTTCTTCTGCTCATCGTAAACACGCTATCAAGCATTCGTACAGTAATAAAGAGGATTCGTCCATATCAGTCCCTAAACAGATTGTGACAATGCTCTTAATGGCCTATTATTGTTATCCGTCACATCTGCTGCGGTCATTTTGGTGGAAGAGGATGTTACAATGTTTTTTTTGTTGTATTCTATGGTTAAAAGCATTTTGTTTCTTATGATGAATCACTGATGTAATCACAAATCTCCAACTTTGTTTGTAATTTCATTTTTTGGAAATAGGAGTATATTTTTCTGTTAAAATTCATAACCAAAATGTGACATAATGATGACACAAATTAAGTACACCAGCTTTGTGCCAGCAGTGTCGATTTTTTTCTCGAAAAATGTCTCAATGAGTTTTACACTCGTGTATTGGAGATTTGTTGATATTTCCAACCCAGATTTCAGTTTTGAATAATAAAAACAATGTAACACCGTTTCGAGAAGTTTTGTTTATTGATATTCACTGAACATGAACTACTGAAGAGTAAGTCTGAACCATCGTGAACAGGAACACGTTAAGGAGGCTTTGCCTACATAGTTCGCATCGTCAGCATGTTTAAAATCTTCACGCAACATTTCGAGGTTGAGATTAGTCAGTCAGCAAGCTTTAACACGACTGCGTAGAGCCAAGATAAAGGCAATGATTTTTTTGCAGTGTGTGTGAGTGTGTGAGCGCGCGAGCGAGCGAGCGAGTGAGCGAGTGAGTGAGCGAGTGAGTGAGCGAGTGAGTGAGCGAGTGAGTGAGCGAGTGAGTGAGCGAGTGAGTGAGCGAGTGAGTGAGCGAGTGAGAGAGTGAGTGAGAGAGAGTCTATGTACTTATTGTGCGGGATTCAATCTATATTACGACTTGAACGGTTTGAAATATTTCTATTTGTGATGCATCCTCGAATTGGCCGTATTATCACGGGCGGGCCTAGTTACGATACACACATGAACTACAATAGGCGTATCCCGTCGCTAACAAGTCATGAGTTTATTAATCAATCGAATATTTTATTTCTGAATTGAAAAATATTCTTGTAATAAAAATTGGGAATGAACTTTCTGTCAAACTAAAGAAGATTTCTGGCGTCAGGTACAAAAGTAGGAAAAGCGACATAACCTGTTCTTGGTTAAGATTTGCGACTATGTTAATAATTTCGTACCCGCGCTGAAATACAGAGAAAACTAAGTAATCTATAGCCATATCAATTATTTTGTTTGGTACACAGGAAATCGAAAAAAAACAACAATGAAACCAATTTAATTGTCACTACAAATACAAATATTATATTATATTATTTCCCCTATTCTTATACTGCGCGCATCGATTGAATTGTTCTTGAGCAGCGTGCGTGCTATTTTTTGGAAAACCATTTTGTGTGGTTTTGTTCAGCATTTTAGTTGCTGCAGGTCATTAGATTATTTACGAATTTCCAATGGCGCAAAAATTGAATGAAAAACAATTCAACCTCTGGCCATGAGAGAGATGTCTTCAGTGACATTAGATATTCAAAAACTCGGGAAAAATAGAAAAACCTGTGTTATGAATTTCCAACATGCGTAGAAGTTGAAAGCAAACTATGCAGCCTTCGTCCATGTAAAAAGTGTTTACGATTTTGTTAGATACACAGAAACTCGGAAAAATCCCAAAACAATGAAATAGTTTCAATTTTGACTGAAAAAACTAATATTTGATTGTGTTATTCTACCCATTTTCGTACTGGACGTACCAACTTAATTCTGATACTCACAACGATACTGCTTATGACATAGAAAATATCATGCAACAGCAAGACTCCAAGGAAGGGGTCGTCCGCTATTAAATATTTGCAATTTACAAGTTGCATAATGAAACAGCAACTTCTGATACTTTTGATGTGTAAAGAAGAGTTGTACATTATATTCGTACTATACTATTGCAGTATTCCTAAGGAACCTTTTTGTTAAAATATTTAATTTATCGTAGAGTAATGCGAGTGTGATTTATTTGTTGTTTTTGAACAGTGATTCTGTTCCTTTTGGAAAACCATTATGTGTGTTTTTGTTCAGCTGCAGGCCACTAGTTTTTTCTAAATCTGATCGGAATAAAAAGATAATCATACTGTACATTTTTATTCGAATATCACATTACATTCAAGTAAAAACACTCCATAAAAATGTGACGTGTTCTTTAAATTCCATTTTCACTGAAAAAGTAATCAGATCTACCTCATGGAAGATTGATCGCCACTTTGTCGACTGCCAACGTATTTCAACACAGCATTTATACCGGCTTGGACCCGTGAGAGATAACGTTTTCTCCACTCGCAACAGCTGACAGTCGAGTAGAGATAATTGAAGTCCATTCAGCCAGAGCTCCCAAATTCGGCCCTTTAAAAGAAAAAAGATACGTTGTGATAAAAGATAAGGCTGGCTAAAGCGAAGTCCATTATTTTCACGTTTTAGTGAGACCAGCGAAGTCGAGGACGCCGCATCCGGGGAACAACTATCAAAAACTCTTGCAGTATTGGTATGTGAATAATGCATTTCTTAGCAAATAAATTTGAAATACTTTCAACTCTCCTAAAGAGAAATTCTGTTACAATGTTTCCGAATGAAAATATTTTGAAAACTATAAATAAATGAATTGATTAAAATAGAAACAAAAAGTTTATCTATGTTTCGTGAAAATTATGTAAATTCCAATGAATCATTTGATTCATTAATTCGAACAACAAAAGAACGAGTTTTAATTTCGTGCTGGATTAAATTAGCTTATTATTCGGCGAATGAAGTTCGCAAAACAGGCGAACTAAGTCAAGTTTACTTCTTAGAAGCCGGATAGATCTGATAGAAGCATCTATTTGAACTTTATTTCCAAATTTATGCCATAAGGGACGGATGTGAGAGAGAATTTCGGAGGCGCTCAATAAAACATTTAAATTGATTTATTATTTTGTGTTCCCAACTGCGTAAATTGCCTTGGTCTTTGATCCCTACCTTGTTCGACGCTGTGTTTGTTATATTCTGAGAAGTGGCGGTGTTCCGACCCTCTGAAACGTGAGATCCGGTGCATACCTACACGTCGATTGTAGATAATCCCCCCCCCCCCAAGAATCTCCTCCAGTGGAGCATCGACACAACTGGCCAAGATCCCGACTGATCTTCTGAGATGTGAAGTAGTTATTTCATGTAAGAGTAAGTGTTCGATGTAAAAGGAAAGGAGGAAACAAGGATGAGGAAAGATCGCACGCGACCGGTTTCTTACGGTACTCCTGCATTCTCATTATATTGATCGGCGAATTTACTGAAAGCAACCCGATGGAAATAGCAGCCACTACAATTCTCCTCCAGACATCCTGAATTCGACCTACCTATCTAGGTAGTATCGACCTCGGGACTAGAACCCTAGTATAGAAAGATTACTATAAGAAGGGACCGCTTTAGCAGCTACTACGTGACCACTATTGGCACTATAACTGCAAGTTATGTTCATGCACTCATTTTTTTAATGTGTTCGTTTACAGCTATGTCATGTGAAAATCGCTTCATCACTACATCGTAGAATATCATCGCCCCGCACGACGTTCATTTGTTTCCCGACCTGCCAAAATGGTCTTCTCCTTATAGTAACTCTTCTATACCACCCGGTCAGAGTCAGCGCAATGTACTGCGATTTTTATAAAGCTGCCTCTCAATGCCTGTCTTCCAGTGGCATTATGTCACTGCATTTCGCGTCGTTCTCGGTCATGTCGCTAGATGTTGCATGAACGCGCCCGTATCAAGCACTGCTTGATTATGCACATCACGACCGAAAAAGACGCGAAATACAGTGACATAATGCCACTGTCAATACAGGCGTTGATAGGCAGCTTTATAAAAAGTTGCCTTATACCATCTAGAGACAGGATTTTTATGTAATAATATATTTTTTGTCTTTCTACTTACCGTCCTAAAAACTGTAATCTTCGCAAATCGCCGCCGTCTTAACACAATATTAACGTTTTTCATTACATATTTTTTCATATTTAGTACTATATTACGTATTTTACATATTTTGCTATTTTCACAAATTATTTTTATTCTACGAATTTTCTTCAATTTGATTGCTTACTTTTTTATGAAAAGTTTTTTTTATCGCACCTTTTCCCACGTTATTACTACGTGTTGTCTACAGGACGTACGCTACATGAAATTGCGATCGGATGTTTTCACAATCCGGCGCGCCTGCTTCAGTTAGTAGCTTCTGCAGTTCGTCATGAAGGTTTTTCTACTGACGGGAAAGATGTATGATGCAAAGCGTGCATAAATTTGTGCTCTCCAAATAATATTTAAAACGTTTGTATTATATTTAATATTTTTAGGGCTTTTTATAAATGTAATTTCATATTATGTAAATGTTTGTTTAATATTTATTCTATTTTAATATTACATATTATATCCGATTTTACGTATTTATTACATATTGTTACTGTTTTCATTGCATATTTATGTACATATTTTGACGTTGAGCCTCTGGGATGGCTCATGGGTAGCGTACTAGCTTCCCGTGCAGTGATCCTGGGTTTGATTCCCGGTTGAGGCAAAACTAGAGTTGTAGTTTCCTTTAAAATCATCCCAGTTTCTATAGCGGTGTGTCGAAGAAAAGTTCAAGGAGGCGGATATTGCTAGTTACGTTGAAGAGAATACGTCATGTTCGCCTCATGTCGCTCTTACCCTTAAGCATGGGAATTTATCTAGGCCCAGGCTTGGGGACACCTTCCAGTGGCTGGCTGCTCTGATCTGTAGTTTTGCGTGGTTTCTCCGATCAACACCAGGCGAATGCCGGAGCAGTACGCTACCAAACGGGCCATGGACCGCGCGCTATCTTTCCTTCCTCTTCATTGTCCTATACGCTCCCCTCACACACACTTACACTAACATGCACTACACTACCACGTATTCCAGGAGACCGGTTAGAGCTTGCCCTTAGAGCTTGCCCGGCTGGAGCGGTGCCCCGCTGGTGGGAGAGTCCTGGTTAAGGGGAAATCTCGCTAGCCGACGGTAAGTCGGCGCCGGATCTCGCCATCCAGTGGGGTAAGATCACCGCCATCTCCCGAGGAAAACCTGCACTAATGGCACGGGACACGGGACTAATGACCTAAGCTGTTGACGCGCCCAGAATCACCAACCAACCGGTAGTTAGCCGGCGAAGTCTGACCACCGATCCAATAACGCCATATATATATATATATATATATATATATATATTGACGTTTCATACGACATATTTTTCCGGTCTCTAACCATCTCAGTCGGTGGCCTCAAACAGAAGTGCGCTGAGTGAGGCGCGTGGGCGGACGTGAATGACATGTCGCGGCGCAAGGCGAGCACGCGTCACCGTGCAGGCACGCGCCTCCGTGGGCTCGGTTCCGTGGGTGCGCGGGGCGAGGCCCGGGTTCGCCTCCCGCCCTTGCCCTCCCACCCCGCCGCTCCACTCCGCTCCGCTCCACTGTGCTCTGCCCCGCTCGAGTTCAGTGGCTCTCCCGACCTACTCGCGCGGCCGTCCTGTGCTCCCACCCGCTCGCTCGTGCGGCAATTGACCTTCCTCCTGCCGGAAGCAAGTGCGCCGCTCAGCTGGACACTGCTCGCTCGTGTCAGCAGTTTAACGGATTACGAAGCAATTATTGTCTGTTGTGTCTCTCAGCCGTATTCTCTTGAGTCGGATTTGTCAAGCAAGGAATGGATTTCAAGTGCATTGACGCGTGTCACTGCTTTGTGAATTTGTGGTTAACGCGTGTTAAAGTTTGATTGTGGGATCATCTGTCTTCTATTCCTGGTCATATAAAGGGATCATCACTGTCCACTATTCCTGCTGTTGATTGTCGAGAAAAGGTAAGCGTTTTCGTGCTAGAATTTACGAAATAGAAGTTTAAAGTAGATATTTTTTGCAATTTAAGATTATGTATAATGAGAAGTAAGGTAATATTAAAACTCATTAAGTTTTTACTTTGTTTTTGATGGAGCAAAGACCTCGTAAAATCATCAGATTGCTCAACTCTCTGAATTTTTGAAAATTGCAAAAGGTCAAACTTTTTTCGGTGTCTTCCTACAACTGTAATATAGAAGATACACATTTTATTTCTTAATAAAATTCAGTTTTTCAAGAAAGATATTGAAAGAAAGTGATGTTCAACTTTTCGGAAGAATGAGAAGTTTTCGTTAATGTGTCTAGTAATTTTACGTAAAATATTGGTAAATTTTAAACCATTTTTTTTATCAGAAATGACTCAATTTTTTTTATTTTCCCTAGGAATACCGAAGAATTGTAAAAAAATACATGTCCCATTTTCTGCGAACTTTCTGTTAAAAAGATAGCATGTCAAAACTACAATGTTGATGACAGAGAATGTTCCCTTCTTGAAAGAAACAGACTTTTTACCCAAATATTTTTCTTTAATTTTTTTCCTGGGTTGGAGCATCGGGCTTTAAAGGATGATGTAGGTACCATTTTCCACAAACACACTATATGTTCAAAAATTGCGAACAAAAATTAATACCGCAAAACTACAATATTGACGATAAAAAATTTTCGTTAATGAAATTGTTCTATGAATCTAGTTCTTGAAATAATGGAAATGGAAATATCTAAATTGTTGTCAATTGTCAAAGCAGATGTTGAACTATTTTTAACCGTCAGTAAGGTTGAGTTTAGTTGTGGGAACGATAGTGTAGGATTAACTGACAAAGTAACTCTAAGAATCAGAGTTAGAATTTCAGAGCGGAGAAAAAATGTTTGGTGGTTGGAAACACTTCTGCAGTTTCATGTAGTACTATATTGCGTGGCCTTTACAAATAATGCGATAAAGTATGTACAACTGTAGCCCCTCTAGTTAGATTTAGAAAAGAAAATTAGAAATTCAGAATCTAAATTCACTGTCTCAATAGATCACATATGCGGGAACCGGTATTTAAATCCTTCGTCGATCAAACACGTTCAAAACACCGAAGCGCATCTGCACATTCGCGACGGCGTCAAAGATTCGGGTCTCTACTGTGGACCATTTTAGCGCCAGCGCGGAGAGCTATGTGCGTGGGGTGGGGGTGAAGGGTAGGGACAAACAGAACCCGGATCTCTTTGAGCTGCCAAGTTCATCTCTAGGAAGAGAACCAGGACCAGTGTCAGAGGAAGTGACGTCGAAATCGGAGAGGTCCAAGTTACGAGACTTCGTGTTCTGGCATATTGCTGAATTTACTGACAGAAGTTGCATCCAAGTTTTTGTAAGAATATTTTTTTGTTACAACTTGTCTACTTGCAACATTAATTAATAACCTTTATGTTGGCCAACATTAAGAAATTTTGGTAATTTTTGTTCTTTCTTTCATCTTAAAAATATTATATAGAAATGTTATCGTACATTACACATTTAGAAACTTTTCAAGAATTAAACGTAACAAATACTTTCCTAAAATGCTATTAATAACATAAACATCGTAAAGGATTAACAATTAAAGAGGAAAAAGGGACAAATATTTTTGTCAATTACTTTTATTGAATATTTTGGTATACTATGTGTGTTTGAAATGTGGAAATACATTTATTTAATTCTAGTTTCTTTTTTTGGTTCCCCTAACATTTCTCATTCTATTTCTCCTCTCTGTGTCGCGTGTCGTACACATAAACTACTTTGTCCTTCCAAAAAGTTGAGAATAAATGCCCTTTCGAATATTCTAAACTTTGGAACACACGTTTTTCTAATATCTATCTTAGAGCTAAGCTTCTAGCGTTCGTTTTTAATTCTAAAATCCCCAGAACACCTGCAGAAATAGTTGAGAGCGCACTTGAGAGCGCATTTGAGAGCTTGGGGAGTGGTTAATCGCCACTTTCCACTTTCTTAGGAAGGAGGGAACTGGGGAAGCCAAATAAAAATCTCAATTCTATAATATTCTATAATTGTAAGCTATTTCTTTTTCCATTTCTTCCATAAAGTCCGCCGTCCTTTTTTCGTAGTATTTAAACGTTTTTTACTATTAATTGGAATTAAAAATAGAGCTTCTTGTCTTTTGACTTCAATTATACAGTGGGTAGCGATTTGCCTGAAACAAGATCAAAGCTTCTCGCTGATTCGATTTCACAATTCTAGGACACAACAATTACAGACCCAGTCATTCAAATTACTATAATTTACGAGGAAGATTTTGATAAGTACAATATTAGGATTTTATTAAATTTCAGGATAACGTGTGTCAGTTACGAGGTTTTCTTAGAACGAACTAGGGTCAAAAGGATAAGAGAGTTCATTAACTTTCGTTTTTCTTTCATCTTAATTACTGTAAATCAAGATTCCTTTATTTTGCGACAAAATCATTATTTGGAATCATTTATTAGAAATTCTAAGCTAAATTAAAATTAAAATAATTTTTCATTATCAGTATTTTTTGTGACAGAGAGATAAACATTTACATTAATTCATAAATTTTCATTCATAAATGTTCTATAACCTGATATTCTGAAGTGTTTTGCCTTAGTAACTTTTCTTTTTAGTGTCTAGATATTCTCTGTAAGAGAATAAGAATAGTTTTTGTAAGAGAACTTCTTGTTTAGAAGCGCTGTTTAACAAAATGAAACAAACTATAAATAGTCTACTGGGAGACAAAACGTTATTGGCCATCACTTGAGAAGAGCTTTTTGATTGTGTCTACGTACGTCATGGCAGTTCTTCTCTTTATGAGCTATCTAGAAACCTTTTGAAGGATACGTAACGACAGGGTACTTCATGTAATCTAACTGTATCCATGATTAAATTCATCATAATTTTAATAAGCTCTCATTTATGTTATCATTACCCCAAAACTGTCTGGCCTTTTCCATCTCAAGTTCTTAGTTCGGAAAAGCCCTTCAGAGCGATGGTAATTAGCGAGTCAGCGAGGCACTTATCTTAAGGAACGTTCGCCAGGGGTTGAGCAGCTCTGAGAGGAACAAGGCGTCTTCGTATCTGCAGCCCACAGCCTACCGAAATTTCAGACCCTCTCAGATGATTGCTTCAAAGTTAATGATTCCGGAAAAGAAGGATGTCCCGTGGTTCCGTAACATCATTTCCGTCTAGTTTCCACAAAATCTCTGGATGTAATGGGATACTCCTCTAGGGGCAGAGTCGAGTCCCACATAATTCAGGATTAGTAGCCGTCCTCTTCAGAGCCATCGCAATGAGCGTGTTACGTATGGGGGGGGGGGTTGATAACCTAAAACATTGTCAAAAATGCTCAAGAAAATGCTCTTAGTATGCTTTTAAGAATGCCCTGAAACCAAAGAAAATGACGTAAAAAATGTTATCAAAACCAGTTCGGATGAATAACAAGCTGTTTGATATGTTACTGATGTAATCGAGGCTTGTTCCATTCGTTCAAGAGAACTCAGCTTGAAAACTTTTGGTTCGGACTTTGGTTCTTTACCACGAAATCTCTTATCTCGAAATCGATCGACCCGACAATGGCGCTGTCAATCGTCACAGGAACATTACATACAACGGCCGACATTACAATTTCTGGGTGAAGAAATCGAATAGGCTTCTCAGGAATACTGTGCAGAGCATTTGTTGCATTTTATAAATATTATTTGAAGCAAGTACCATTAAAATAATATAAAAATCGATGAAAACAGCAAAAAATGCATTAAAAATGATGGGAAAAGGTAAAAAATGACTTGGTCAAAATCGAAGAAAAATGAAAAAAATGGGTCATTTCCTTTTGTCATATCATAAATTAATTTCTATACTAAACAGTATGGTTCTAAAGTGAAAAAAACTGGCATTTCATTAAAAGCCGCCCCCTAGTGATAAGAAAGGCGGGGCACCGAAGATGGCGTCGATGTAGGTCAGCGGCAACGGCGGTCCAGCGCGGTGGCGGCGGCAGCGGCGCTACCAAATATCGACCCGGCGTCGCCCGCCCGCCAGCCCGCTCCGCCCGCCCGCTCTGCCCGCCGGCGCCCCACCTGCCGCGGGCGGTGGCGGCGGTGGCGGCGGTGGCGGCGGCGGTGACGGCGGCGGCGGCGGTGACGGCGGCGGTGGCGGCGGCGGTGGCGGCGGCGATGGCGGCGGCGGTGGCGGCGGCGGTGGCGGCGGCGGTGGCGGCGGCGGTGGCGGCGGCGGTGGCGGCGGCGGTGGCGGCGGCGGTGGCGGCGGCGGTGGCGGCGGCGTTGGCGGCGGTGGCGGCGGTGGCGGCGGTGGCGGCGGTGGCGGCGGTGGCGGCAGTGGCGGCGGTGGCGGTGGCGGCTGTGGCGGTGGGAGGTGGCGGTGGCGGCGGTGGCGGTGGCGGTGGCGGTGGCGGCGGCAGCGGCGGTGGCGGCGGTGGCGGCGGTGGCGGCGGCGGCAGCGGCGGTGGCGGCGGCGGTGGCGGCGGTGGCGGTGGCGGTGGCGGCGGTGGCGGCGGTGGCGGCGGTGGCGGCGGTGGCGGCGGTGGTGGCGGTGGCGGCGGTGGCGGCGGTGGCGGCGGTGGCGGCGGTGGCAGCGGGCGGCAGTGGCGGCGGTGGCGGCGGTGGCGGCGGTGATGGCGGCGGTGGCGGCGGTGGTGGCGGTGGCAGCGGTGGCGGCGGTGGCGGCGGTTGCTCCTGGCAACCCCCACTGCCCACCCGCCGCCTCGTTTTTCGCTCCCCGAAGGCCCTTCGTCTCGCAGGCGTGCAAACGAGCCACCAGAAGCTCGCTCAGGAAGGAGGGAAGAAGCGGGCTCGCCATGGGCGGAAAGCGACGCTTGAAGAGGACAGTGGTTGCACATGTTACACACTCGTTTTGGAGTCACACTCCTTTCAGTCAGCGCTTGATTTTGATCTTTGAGGTTGTAAGGCTTATGTGTAGCATTGGAGTTCTCTGTAGCTCTCGAATCGGGGAGTTTTCATTTGAGAAACTTCATGACATTTTATTCCCGAATATGTCAAAGAAAATTCATCAAAAGCATACGAAACATGTCTGTCACATTCCAATGAATACGATACAACCAAAATTACTAATAATTATCTCAATAGCACATGATATAATGGTGAAAGAATATGAATTGGAAGAAAGATACTTTTGCCTGCAATGACGGGAGTTGTTGATTCTCTTATTTTTAATTGCAAATCAACCTTCAGGGGCTGCGCAAATGGTAATGGCATTGATTTGATTTCATGATAATTTGATGAAAATCAAATTAATGACAAGGGCTATTCGAAAATTCAGAAACTCGGAATTCATTGTGTAGACTGAAGAATTCCTCTGACATTTTTATTAAATCCACTTAATTTTTCATTCCGCTGGGTCAAAGTTGTCATCAGTACACACGGAAACATGGGTTTTAATTAGTGCAAAATTCAAAGCAAATGGTTTAAGAACATAAGTAATGGTGCACTGTTGTTATGGAAAAATATGTAAATTGCAATGAATCACATTTTCTTCAAATATGAATCCCCATTAAAACGAATGTATGCTTTCTATCTAGTAACATTCTAATTTTGAGATTACATACCCTTTATTATTAAAGAAAGCTTACCCACCGATCGCAGCATATCACTTTTTTCTCACGCCATTTTCTCTCGATGTGGACCGTAAAACATTATAAGAATATAATGCCCAAATGAAACACAAGGAAAAAAGCGTTACATAATCATCAGCAAACTTCTACATTGAATTTATCCTTGAGCCAGTTTCTTCGCAGAACCAGCTGCGGTCTGAGTCTACCTTTTTAATCCTCAGCGACTTCATAAATCTTGGCAGCTTTTCGTTCGAGAGCGGCCAAATTTACGTGGGGAGGGGTGGATGAAGGGGTCGAAATTGAAAGCGGCGGCGCCTGCCATTAAGCAGATGAAGCGAAGGGTGAGCCATTTTGGACGCCTCACTTCCGCTGCGGCCTTGGGTTCACCGCGGGCGCTCAGCCTCGTCACGCCCCCGAGCGCATTGCTCCTCGGTTTTCCTCTCCCCGGCGTCCACCTCGCAGAAGCTTCGCTCTCCTCTCTGCACCCGATGCTACACGAAAGGGAATAATTCTTTCAAAGAAATTATAACATTTAATTTTTAGCAGCCTTATCGGTTTGGTTTACGCTTTCGACAGAGCTGTATTTCCTATAACACTATTGTGGTCTTACAACAGCATTTACTTTTTCGCATTATTTCCAACTTTTGCACTTGTCCCGAAAACTGAAAATTAGACCTATGACATATGTGAAGTGTGTACTTTGCTCTAGCGGAGGAAAAATATTAAAGAAAAAAATTAGATCCGTTTGAGAAAAATCATTACGCGAAAACTTGTTTACAACTAAAACGTTCGTAAATTCTAATTCTTTAAAACACACATTTTTATTAGAAAAAAAAATCTATAATCCCTATTGTATTTTGCAGTCTTTTCTTTGGTAATTTTAGAAATTACAGAGTTCGCCGAAAATGGGACCTAAGTCATTTTAGCGTCTTTTGGAATATCCTAGAGAGAAAATTTTAAAGAAAAAAGTGGAACTATGGTACTAAATAATGATTTAAAATTGTCTATATTTTATACAATGTTGCGCAAAAATTACTCATATTTTGGAACATTGGTTCATCAGCTAATTTAAAGATCTGCGTGGGCAAAACAGATTTTATAAACGGAAAGCATTGTATTTTCATCTTGGTAGTTGTAAGAAAACGACGCAAAAAAATTGAACTTCTTACTTTTGCAATTTTCAAAATTTGAAACGAAATTATACCAGCGCCATTTTGGGCGTTCATTGCTCCTATCTAGAGGAAATGGTTTAATAGAAACATTTGAAGCCATTTGGAGAACATTTTTCAAAATGTTGAAACTTCATTTAAGCGCCCCAAAATCAAGATAGGCTTCTCAGACTGCAAGACATTGAGTTTGGCCAGATCGATTGGGAAATATCCAATATTGGAAAATAGTATGAATGATGTATGTGCTAGCGTTGGCCATAGGCGGACAGACGATGATTTAGCAATGAAATCCAATAAGACTATAGTAGATAATAAAACGTGCAAGACATTACCGTCTTTAGCAAACTATACCGAGGTACACCGTACTTCAGGAATAATTTTGTTCTTGAAATTTGCGAAACAAGGGCGCTGTGAATATAAATTTTCTCCGTAGATTAATTAAAAAATGTGAATAGTATTTTTTTTACATTACACTTTTAACAAAGTGAAGAACCCTATTTATTTAGCGAGAAAAATATTTATTTTAATAAAAACATATATTTCTCATGTTTTGAACAGATACGTTTTCTTGTAAACAATTTAAATTATAAATTGTTTATTTAGAAACTCATGTGATGAATGTTCATTTCAATGTTGTTATTTTTGAGTAAATTTGTGTGTTTCGATACCAATTTGAAATATTCATTTAAGATAATATTTTCAATTAAATTTTTTGTTTTGTTTATTTTCGTATTATAAGAAAACACCGCCAACCTTGTAATCCTAGTCGGTTTCCCCATTTGTATAATTTCTACAATATTATGAATTTCTGTAGTTTGGTGTAATCCAACGAGAAGGGAATATAAATTTTAAATAAATAAAATTTGACTGAACAAAAGATCGGCCTTAATACCGGGCGATGTTTCTTCGTTAGATATTATGATTGAGCAAGGGGTGGGCACAATTTATAATATGTATACTTATCTTTCATGATATTTCTTACTCAAATGAAGAATACATTATGATGTAGAGAAATACATAAGAGTGATGTGTTTCCATGCACTCAGATACACAATATTTGTATATGTGTGTGTTATTGATATTGTGTGTTATATATAAACAAACAATAAAATAAGGGTGAAAAGCAATTTCATAACAAGTTAGTGAAGTTCTTTTTCGCAAACTTCGATTTAAAATGAGAACAGGTAGGACGTTTTAACAGCACCTCTAGAAAGCCTGAGCTCTTTAATTGTTGAAAAACATTTCTATCTTCGCCTCCATCATAACATATAATTAAACATTAATAAGAAAAGTGGCCATTGCTTGAAGAATTACATAGCGTGAGAGCAATAAAATTATCCAGCGCTACCTCTCTTACCATGTTCCGCACCTGTCCGACAGAGCTGTCTTCTGCACTCCGGTCACGCTCTCGAGCGCCATAATCGGACGCGGTCCGCTACCCGCACAGTAACGGCCGTCTTCAATGCGCCCTCCTCCAGAACAGGGCCCGCCGACATTAGTGCTCCGTGTGCAACGCAGAGCCATATCTGCTGAAGCTGCTACTATACTGTCGTCCGCCCGTTCAAAGCCGGCTATCTAGATTTACTTTTTTTATTTTTTTCGTGTTTCCGGGCACGTCAACTGCTTTGGTCAATAGTCCCGTTAGTGTAGTGCATGTTTTTTTATCGGGAGATGGCGGTGATCTTCCCCCGCTGGATGGCGAGATCCGGCGCCGACCTACCGTCGGCTAGTGGGATTTCCCCCTAAACAGGACTCTCCCACCAACGGGGCACCGCCCCAGCCGAGACAAGCTCTAAGCTCCCGACCGGTGTGCCGGAATATGTGGTAGTGTAGTGCATGTTAGTGTAAGTGTGTGTGCAAGGGGAGAGGATAGGACAAGGAAGAGGAAGGAAAGATTACGCGCGGCCCGTGGCCCGTTTGGTGGGGTGCTGCTCCGGCATTCGCCTGGTGTTGATCGGAGAAACCACGGAAAACTACCGATCAGAGCAGGCGGTCGCTAGAATTCTCCTCCAGACAGCGACTGAATTCGACCTAGCTGAAAAGCTAGTGTCGAAAATCCTGCCGCCGTCGGGACTCGAACCTAGGACCTCCCTGTCAGAGGCGCTGCAGGAACATCAGTTGATGCACTGAGCTATCCAGGTCGGCTATCTAGAGGATTCAACTCCAAGTTTCATTTTGCTACTCGATTTGATTGCATTATCTTCACTGAGTTACAATTTATATAAAAATGTATACTGTAATTCAATAAATATATTTTAATTAAATAAATATTGAAATATAAGGCTGATGTATACATCTAAACTGGGCCAGAAGTTTTTAAGCAAGTATTTATAAAATTTGTAAACGTCATGAAATCGAAGCAAAATATCTCTATGAAATGATCACTATTGTAAGAAGTAGTATACAAGCACATTTCCACCTTTGCGTAACATTCAAACCGAACAAATTACAATAATAGTGATGAATTCTAGGTGTACTTTTAAAATACTTTACACCAAAAGACTGTTCATAGTCCTCCATAAATAATATTTGTTAATTAATTTAATTCATTATTAATAACTTTGCTTACTAATTTGCCAAAATCAAAAAGGGTCCAGTTACATGCTGTTCAACTTCATCCCATTGCTGGGTACTGAGAGATTTTTGGCCCTGCATCAGTAAGCAACATTAACTGAATAGAAAGCCCGTGTTTTGAATCACACACAGTCATACCTGTTAATATATTGAAGTGTGATATAATACTTTATATTATGATTAGAATATACTAGAATATTTATTCACCAAATATCTAGTAATAGAGAGCTTAGTGTATAATTTTGACGAGTATAAAAAGCGTGCCATTTAGAGCACAAGTCCCTTGTTTCACAAGTAATTATTCCATAAACACTACGTGTAAAATCTAACAGGTTAGTTCATAGTGGCGCCGTACAGCCAAAAGACCCGCCCCCTACCTTTGAGGCATCGTCCGTTCAATGAGAATATGCGGGGGTGGGAGGGCTGAGAAGCCCGTTCTATAACTAGCCACGATCCCCAAGGGAGCCATAAATTCGCCTTGCGCCGCTGGCTTATTTTACACTCTCTGTGATCTTGCGTCAGGGGCCGCTTGTCCCATCCCTCGCTGAATCTGTCTCGTTGGGATGCGATCACGTCAGGCCCGGCCAGCTGCGCTCTGGATGTTCCGTCACGTCGAAAGCCAGCTGCGAATGTTGACTTTCTGTCGAGTAGGTGGGTTAATGTTTATTGATTGATTTTCAGTGTCAACTACTCAAGTCATCACTCCCGTAAATGTAATGCACATTAGAGCCACCAATTGGCAGTGTTTCTCCCCACTCTGAGACGTAAAATTTGGTAATGACAAACACGTCAGCGGATGGGGTTTTCCCGTGCAGATATCTCCCTTAGCGGTGCACCACGTGGCCGGGACAAGCGTTAACCTCGTGACATGTGTGGTAGTGTAGTGCATCTGAGTGAGAGCGCGAGAGAGCGCGCACGAGTGAGCGAGAGAGAGGGTAGAGGTGGCCAGACGTACTGCTTCAGCATTCACCTAGTATTCGAGGGAAAACATCAGAATAGTACAACGATCAGAGTAGCCGGCCACTAGAATTCTTCTCCAGACCAACAACATTTATTGACTTTCAGTCGGAATGTGGGCAGAAGCGATCGTCTCTTTGCACTTTGAGACAAAATTCAAAGAATGGAGGCAACGTTTTCGAAACGTAAATTTATGTTTATCTGTAGAGTTTGTATACATGGCAGAGTCATTGTAGTAGTCATATCTCCGAGAAAATCCAACGAAAATCGAAACACGTTCTCAAACTGATGTTAATGCTGGCCATACATTGTTCTTGGCATCAAAACAACGTTAATGTAACAGACAACTGCCAAATGTATATTTACTTTTTCATATTGTAAATTAGATATATTTTAAGGAAATACGAAATTCCAATTGTTAGTTAAAATGAAAATTTTAATTAAATATGTAAAATTATTTCTGCTTCAATTGTTTATATTTGATGTATTTTGTTAATGAAGCGAGATTTTCGTAGACGAGTGCCCTTTTAATAACCCGTTTTCTTTTCGATTGTAACAACGAAGATTTTTTCGTTGAGGTTTGAGATTTCTAGAACAATTCATTAACATTTTTAATTTCTCTCTTTTACTTCGATATTGTATTTTTATATTTAAAACTCTTCACACCATTGTGGGACAAACTCAGTCAACCGAAAATGCGATTATTTGATTTCAAATGTAAACTTCTTCTTTCTGTTCTCGTTCCATAATCAAAGATACGCTGCCTTAAGCTGTATTTTAGAAATATCAACGATTGAAACACATTCTCGGAGCATCATAGTAGCGATAAATTCGACTTAAACATTTATAAAAGTTTGTGGTAGATAAATTAATAATCAAATTTCATGACACATTTGCAAGATGAAGCTACAACTCAGATTACATGTTATTCAAAAATGTTAAATCACACCCTCGTTTACGGAGTAACGAGGCAAATAAGAAAATACATTTTTAATACTTATGTATACATATACACGAAATTTGACATTAACAGTATTAAGAGAAAAGGGTGAAGCCATACAAACCGGAACTAAAAGACAACCTGTCCGCTGACATTACTATTCTTCAGCGCGGTTAACCCACGGAATGTATATTTGCTCCCGTTGAATCTACCGTCTCCTTTACAGTTATTGCTCCTCTCGTTTTAATGTCATTCATGAATGCACCGCGAACGTTGAGAGAGTTCGGACTAAAAAGAAAAAATACAGACTAAGTTGGGTCTTCTATCGCTGGCCCCGATCACAAGTGCCTAGAATCCAGAGCGCGGCGGCGGGCAGAGGAAGTGCAATGTGTGGCGAAGCAGAACGCCGCGCAACCCGAGAAGGGGGAAGGGGAGGGGGAGGGAGAAGTGGGGGAGGGGCGTGCATTAAGCTAGCGGAACCACTATGCGCCGTCGGAAGCAAACATAATGGAACATTTAGAGTTATTTAGGAGCTCCGCAAATATGCAACTTCAGATTTTCCAGCTGTAGGCGCTCTCTTAAGGGGGTTGGACGCGGGAGGAGGAGAAGGGAAGAAAGGGTAGGGGTGGGATCCAAGGAAACGAGAGGAATGGTACGTAAGAGCTTATGGAGGAATGGAGACGTAGTACTACTGAGAAATTAACAGGCGAACGTGTAACCTTGAACACCAAAACGAGAGGAGCCCATTTAGTACTTCTTCTTTGTAGGGCTTTTATCCAGCCGACAACCGGTTACGCTATACATCCCGAAGAGACTCATATTCGACTATACACCAAGTACCCACACACTTTGATCTGTGAGTTTCTTCTGATCTGTGGTCAGCAGAACGCGAGGCCCTTCGTGACAACACATACATGAGAGACAAGGGACAATCATGCCCAAAGCGGGACTCGTACCCACAACCTATAGGGCTGAAGCGCTGAGTCGGTACCCGTTCTTAGTCACCTCAGTCATCCAATCGGCACCTTTAATACTAATGGACCAATAGTCTCCATTCTCAAATTCTTTAAACCATCAAAGGACTGAACGCGATAAGAATAAACTGCCTACTGAATTTGAAGAATATCACGATACACATGAATAAATAAATTTTAGTTTGAATGTGGATCCGAGAATGTCGAAAACGTGACCTTTTATCCCGCTTCTTATCGAAGAACACAAAATACTGCATTTACCATTCATTTTATCTTTAGTCGTCGCGATAGTAATCCGGCAATATATCCGGGGAAAACACTTCCAGAATGCAAAATTCACTAGATTTCTTTAGCGATATATTTATTAAGTTCTCCATCTCGCTGTTATTATCAGTATATCGACGAATCAGGCGTTTTTTTATCTTGAATAAAACACAGTAGTTTTTATGTAGTGCAAACTTAACGATGTGGGTCTTAAGTATCCTGCGAGATGATGCAATAAACAGAGAACTAATACTTGGCTTTAATATGCAATTATGAAGTTATGAATGATGATTAGATGAAATATGGGGAACCTGGTCGTATTCACGCCCTAATAGCAAGGTTAATACATCCAAGATTTATGAAGAATCCGTTCTCACAACGCTATTGCAGTGCGACAGACCCCGCAATCGTATTCGCCATGTAGGTCAGATGAAGTAAAAACAATATTTTTAAAAATAATTCGTAATACTTTTTTAATATCGGGGTACTTTTATAATATCGACTTAACCCCACCAGACAAACAAAAAGCCTCTCTTAAAGGTCGACATCTGTTAAGAATTTAACAGTTTGCTGTTCGTTAAGAACAATTGAAACAAATGAGAAATAAAGATGGCGTATGAATACACTTGTACCAAGAAATGTTATTTCTGTTTATTTAATATATTCTTATAAGAATATATAACGAAAAGTGTTGATCGAAACACGTCCGTTAAGTCAAATAAAAAATCAAAGACTGTGCTCGTTATGAACAGCGTCTGTTATATTTTGCTTATTAGCGTTAGAAACCGCAGTAAACCTTCGTTAGTACGCACTCGCATAAAACGAATTTCGCCGTAACACGAACAAAACTTCGGTTCCGGCCAGAGATTACGGTAATACGGACATTTTTAGTACTCGGATAACACGAATTTTTATAACACGAACTCCGATTATTTCGGTCCTTTGGAATTGGTGTTAGTTTGAGAGTTTACTGTATTTAATTCAGTCACAAGATATCAAGGGAAGGCACTGTCCGTTGCAGGGCACTGCTCGATTTGCGACACGAAACAAATGCACCGGGGCCCTCCACCGTCCACCGACCCATCTCCAGCAGCGGCGTTTCCGCAGTCTTCGCCCCGCCCACCGTCGCCCCCCCCCCGCCCCCGCCCTTTGCGCGAAGAGGCGGAAGTGGAACTGCGGAAGCTGCGCGAATGCTGCCGCAGAAGGGTCGAAACTGAGCGAGGGGCGCGCACAGGGTGGTGGAGGGGGACGACAGAGGGGGCGAAGACGACGGTGAGCGAGGCGAGTGGGGGTGTGGCGGACGTTGTGATGGCAAATTTTACCAAAACATCGATACATCGATGAATCATCGATGATACAACAATGTTTCTATACATCGCTAGAGGATTTTCGATGTCGATGAAAACATCGACGAAAAAACATCGATGTTTAAAACATGGATGTTTTAATTATAGACTAATAAACATGCAATTTTTGTATCCATTTTTAATTAGAGGACGTAAAAGGGATATATTTTATTGTTTGGTTACCGGTATGTTAGCAGTATGTTAATAAAAGTTATTATCGAATGTAAAGAATAAAGTTAATAATAAAGAACATCGTGTTTCGCTACTTTAACCTTTAGTCACTTCAATTCACACACCATCGAAGTAAAACTACTCAAAATTCCCTCAGATTGCACAGGGGAAATGTGTAGCGCGATAAAGAGGATGACGCAAAACAATGATATTGCTGTGGATTGCTGCTACTCTATAACGTGCCTAAACCTTTTTATTTAAAAATAAAAAAACATCGATGTTTTTGCAACAAAATGTCGATGAGAAGAAAATATCGAAACAAAATATCGATGTTAATATATCGTTGTTTCTGGTGGAAAACATCGGTGTTTGTGTTCGCAGCTCTCTTCTATCGCGTGCTCTCTTCTATCACTTCCTTTCAGGAACTAAAATACGAACGATACTTAAACCTTGCATGGCTGCTTCGTGGGTTCGCGAGACGCAAGCAGGCGCGTAATGTTACAAAAGATAGCGATGATGTTCGTGCTTTCTTCAGCGGTGTCATAGATGTATATATTATGAATAATTGAACATTTAAAAGAGACTTTTCGTTATTCTCACAAATTAGCCCAATTTTTGTGTGCGGAAATTGGCGAGCTTAACCAGCAGCTGTACCCGGCGACACTAGCGCCTCCCACAGTAGCGCCCTGCAGCTTTGTCTCCGGTTTCAATGGAGAGTTAGAAGGCCCTGGAAGTGGCAGTGGAAGTGGCGGGATTGGCGATGGGGGTGGGAATGGCGGGGTCACCGAGGGCGGGGCATCGCGGGAGGACAGGGAGCGGGGATGGCGAATGGACACAAGTAGAACGAGGGTGACGTTGACGGCGACGGAGGTGAAACGCGGGCGATGGAAAGGTTGAAACGCCAGAAACTAGAACTGTCAAAAATATATATTATATGCGCACGTTTCCTTGAGCCCCGGAATACCTACCACTACTCCTTTGCCAGCATTAGTTGAATTAAGAATTCATGATAGCAACGAACGTTGTAGACAAAATCTGATAACCAGAAATGTTCGCTCCCATGTAATAGAAACTATTTTGCATCGAAAAACGAACTACAAATTCGATATAAAATTCCTTGCCAAAATAACCAAAGTCCCCACACCTCGCGCAACGAGCGAAGTAAGGGCTCAAGGAAACTTGCGCGGATAATAAAAGTACTTAATTTTGGTTCGAGATTCAGGATAACAAAAGCATGCACACCGCTGATAGCCATTCAGAATTAAGATACTTCTCCCAACAATAAACACACCGAAAATACTGTTATACTGTTGGTTTTTTCATTTTACCAACAGTTTATTAGAATAGAAATTAATAATTTCGAATCGAAATTACCAAGAGTGAAATAGTCATTTTTTAATTTTTTTTAATATACAAGTAAAATACAGAAAAAGCGTTTAAGGTCTTCAATATCAACCGAAATTGGCGATGTATATACCAGTATATTTTGCTATTTATTTCAAGTTTGATAGATTTTTTAAGTCAGTCGTACAGCATGTCAAAAATGGGAATTTATATGATGTTTTTGAAGCACTGTTTACATTTTGCATGAGACAGTTAAAAATTTAGTAATAAATGGATTTGAAAATAATTATTATAATTTTACATAATCGTTACAGATGATCTGTTGAAAGTCTACACTAGTTGTCATTTTCACTAACGTAAAATATAAAATCTGCCACTTCATTTACAACATTTCAATATTTAAAAAAAATCAAAATTCACCACATATTCTATCTCAACCCTCTAAAAAACTCTTTTGGTAAAATTGTAAAATTCCTTCGACTTTAATTGTCTACTGTTGTCCTCTAGTGTTCCCAACGCAGAGCACAGTGGCGGGCGGCGGACGAGATGCAGCGGCTGGCGCGGGGGTGGAGGAGGGGGTGGGGGCGGCGTTGAGCCATCCGGCGATCGACCCTCGGCAGGCCCTCAGCTTGGAGCGCCCTCGGCTCGCGTTTCAGCCGCCGCCACCTCCCGCCAGCTCGCTTCCTCGCGCCCTTCTGTCAACCTCCCGCCCCCGCCCCTGCCACTCTCCCCTCCCCAACCCCCAACGACGCCAGGCAGAGAGGCGCCTCGCGATTGGGGCTTCCGGCAAAAACTGAGCGCCTGCTCGCGGAGGCACACGCCGTCAGCACCAGTGCCCGAGCTACACAATTTTGGACCCGGAGCGATGCTGAAACGTAGCCCCCACCTCCCCGAAAAAATTAAAAATGTGAAAGTTGTATGAAGAAACTACATGCGTTGTTTTATTTATTTCGACAAATAACAAAAATTACAACGTTTAAGCTAAAAACTGTTTTGGAAATATATTTTAAATAATAGTTTTAATTAAAAGAATTTAGTGATCAAATACTAGTTTCCACTGTGAACTAAAAACACTAAAAAAAATTATGTTTAGTTAGTGTTTAATAAAATTACTTGTTAAATACATGAAATAATAAATATGAATCTCAGTAACCATTTTTAATGTTAGTGCCATTTGATTCATGAAGTCCTACCTTATAATGAATATAATAACCTATAAAAGGTAAAAATGTAATTGAAAATTTTATGAAATATCAGACTACTGTACCGCGACTTATAAAATTACAATAACGATTTTCTCTTCGAGTTCTAATTTCTGTTTCAATATTATTACTAATTTTTCCCCATCAGTCCTACCATCGAGCCCCTTAACTTGCGGGTCCCCGGGCGATCGCCTGATTTGCCCATGCCTTGCGCCGGCACTTGTCAGCACACGCCGAGGCACACGCTCGCAGCGCTGCTGCATCGACACGTTTCGAGTCCCTGCATACAGAGAGAAGCGCATTTCTTTGCGATTCCACCGGGAGCAGTGGCTCAGTGCATCAACTGATGTCACTACAACGTCTTTGACCGGGATGTCCTAGATTCGACTCCCGACGGCGGCAGGATTTTCGACACTAACTTTTCAGCAAGGTCGAATTCAGTCACTGTCTGGAGGAGACTTCTAGCGGCCGGGCTGCTCTGATTGGAAGTTTTCCGTGGTTTCTTCGATCGCCATCAGGCGAATGCCGGAGCAGTACCCTAAGAAACGGGCCACGGACCGCGCACGATCTTTCCTTCCTCTTTCTTGCCTATCCTCTCCCGTTACACACATACTTACACTAACTTGCACTAAGCTACCGCATGCCGGGAGACCGGTCGAGGAATTAGAACTTGTCCCGGCTGGTGCGGTGCTCTGCTGGTGCGAGATTGTTGGGGAAAACCCCGTTAGCCGACGGTAGTTCTGCGCTGGATCCATCCAGAGAGCGAAGACCACCGCCACCTCCCAACCAAAAGAAAGCGTACTACACTTACGGAACTAATGATCATAGTAGTTGACGCGCCCGGAATCACAATCAATCTTTGCGTTTCCGCCCTTTTATTTTCAGTAGAACGGTGCCGTATTGTAGGTGAGTTAGGAATCACCAACCTATAAACGGCCAATGACAATGTCCTTGAAACTCTCCGTAATGCCTCAGATTGTCATCATTCATCCTTAATAATTGAATGTTGCCTGGCAGCGGGGATATCGGAGCTATCTTTATCTACGGACTCTAGACGCGGTGACAGAGGCGTCGTCAGAGAGACAGGGTGACTGTGCGGGGCAGATGTGTAGCGACTGTCAAGAGCAGTTTGGCCCCGATGACGTTTGTTAAAGCTCGGAAGTAATCCAATTGAAAATACGAGAAAGACACGTTCTATTTCCTCACCTTACGGAAATTGGATAATTCATTAATTCCATTTGTTATAAGCAATAGTGTTGTAAGTAATTGCTTCCAAAAAGTACCAATATTTCAAGCAAAATATTTCAAATTTGGAGAAAAATGGTCAAATAAATTGATAAATAACCAGATCCCTATCATTTCAAAAGTATTTCAGGAAACTAATCAGAGTCTAAGTCTAATCAGTTCATCACAGACCATGCCCACAATGAACATTGTTGAATTCGAAAGGTTGTTTTATAGACTTCTCATACGAATATATCCAAGTGCAATCTCATAATACAACGTTTTGATCATTTTCTCTTCTTTTTAAGTGACTGGTTACTTGTTGAGAACTTGTCTACTTCAGCAGCTTTCTTCCTTTCAATGTTCTTAAGTTACTGTAATGTTTTCGTCAAATATTGAAAAGTTGAACCATACTCGTGTACATTATGACTTTTAAACATGATGTGCTGATTATAAAGTTCATCAATTCTCTTCCTCTTGAAACAAAATAGTCACATTTCATGGCGTCAAAATAGACACAAGTGGCAGTAAACGAAAAATGAATCGGTGACAATGAGTTAAGTTCAATGACTTTTACAGTGGTTATTTCCTTCTGTATAAAATTTAGTCCTGTACAAAATTCTGGATTTTTTTCATTGTGATGAATTACTACGATCTGTCATAATCTAAATTTTTAAGTGTATCAGCTGTACTGCGGTATATCACTCTCTACCTTAATTGGCTGCAGATAGGTTTTATACTTCAAAAAGTAGGAGACTGAAACCCGTTTTAAAATGAACATATTCTTGTATTATATTGAATTGAAATTTTTTACTAGGTATTGTTCGTTTTCTTAGCGATTCAAATAGACGTTCCCTACTCCGTTTAGTCAATTTTTTGGATTTGTAAAGTAATTAATTGAAGTTGCTGCAACTCTCTCAACTTTGTAAACATTTCATATTCAATTGACCTTCAAACGCTTCAGTCTCCCCTTAATTTCAAATTCCTTAATAACACACTTCATGTTCATGCCTAGTAACAAGTCTAATTCCATGAGCGATTGACAATGGACGTGACATATTTTCCACTACATGTTCATCAATAATATTCTTTACACTGGGGCCACATTTCAACCCTTGGGGAACTCCTATTTAGACAAACTCCCAACGACATTACTCTTCCTTTCTTTCAGAGTTATCCCCCAACTTCTCATCGCCGCATGAAGGTTAAGAACCCCTTCCCACCCGCTCGCATTCTCACAGCGGGGCGGGGGGTGGAGAGGCGGCGCGGGGGGTGGAGAGGCGGCGCGGCGCGTGGCGAGGAGAGCTCCCGGGAGCCGCAGGCGTCAATCACGCGATAAACCGAGAGGGCGCGCGACGCAGGCGGAGGGGGGGGGGCGAAGCCCTGGGGGGAGACGTCAAACTCCGCGCGCAAACGCTCTCTGCCGCTCACGCCGCTGTAAATCAGGGGTGCCAATCTCAGCAGCTGCGGAAAGAGTTTCTAGCTAGCGAAAGTCGCGCGTATCTTGCAATGTATATTTATGTGGTTTGTTTTACGATTTTGACAGTTTTTTAAAACTTTTTATGTAAGTTAATTCTTACATTAAAATTATATTTTCCGCCCATAAACTAAATTAAATCGAAGAAAAAATACAATGTCGGGGGGAGGCGGTGGAAATATTGTTACTGGTATTATTAAAATAATATTAATCCGTGGCAACCTATATTTTAGATTTATAATATATGTTACCACGGATTAAAATAATTTTATTAATACCCGTAACAATATTTCCACCGCCTCCCCGACGTATCGTAAATTTTTAACAAATGATGCAAGATACAAAATTGGGATTTGATGCATATTATTACTTATGATTTAACGATACGCCGAAGAAAAAAGATATTCCGCTTAGAATGTTTCCATAACAATAAAAATTAAATATCGACCGGGTCGCTACAAAATGTACTATTGGAACGACATCTGGGGGTACACTTCGGTAGTTTTTGCGGGGGTATCGTAGATTGGTAACTGGAGAGGCGGCAATCTCTCTTGCAAGTTTATGTAAGAAATTGGCGCGGCGCACACTCCCGCGCGCGCAATCGCACGCTTCGGAACTCGATATCTGTGGAGACAGAGAGATTAAATATCCCTGCTCGCAAAGCGTGCAAGGGATGTACAGCGTTGGTGATAAGGACGAGCTACAGCAGCTCATCTGCAAAATCAAGTTCAAGTAAAACCACAATCATTAACCGAAAATACTTATTACGAAGGCCATATGTCATAGTAAAAAATTACTTTGTGAAAACAAATAAATGAAAAAAGGATGTAATAAAAATACGACCGTCAGGGGAAGGACAACCCTGTGGAGATCAAACAAGAGATTCCAGCTCCCGTGGAAGGATGGAAGATTATGTGGGCGGTGCACACATACACGTATATCTAGGAACACAGTGAAACTAATCTTGAACTTTTAGATTCCGAGAAAACAGTGTATCTAAAGGACTAGACGAACTAAGTTCGATTTCCTTATGGGATGTGGCAACAAACGTCAATAGCAAAAAATTTCACCGATTTCCTAAAATTGCTTCGCGGTTTTTTAAAGAAACTCAGTCCTCGGGACAATTATTGCTGATAATAAAGAAAAATTAGAAATCAAAACAATTAAAATATAATATTAAAGACATGAACTTATGTTCTATTATTCATTAAAATGAATTAAGAAGTTTGATTTCGTCCCATCATCTTTGACAAGTTACCTCTAGTTTGCGCAATAAATAATACATACATTCTTATGTTTGTTTAAAAACTCTTGAAATATGTTCCCCTTCAGACCACATTCATGACGGCACATCTGACATGATATTTTCTTTCTCGAGCAATGGTTAATTAATGACTGATGTTTATTTTGTTTCAATTATTTTCCACGATTTTCTTCCAACCTTGGTTTTAACCTTAAGATGGCGAGTGATGATTTGAAGGCAGCAATGATTTTCGTAGAATTTAAATCACAAACGCATCGGTGCGTGTATGTTCTGTAGTCTCAGTAGACGTCTGTGCCTTCGGAATTTTACTCATTCACAATATGTAAATAATACTGATCTGTAAAATTTGTTGCAAGTAAGTTTGCTTGTCGTTAGCCTATAATGATTTCAGGATTATTGTGAATGTGTCACCTTCATGATGATAAAATAACATTTACAGTGCATACAGAAGTCGGCGAACAACTGCTAAAGGATTCCAATTCACCTTTAAAAATATAATCATTAATTCTACACACAAATGTAATTATTTTGAATTTTTTAGTAACAAAATTCGCCTTTTGTACTATATTATTACTTACATTACACTAATATATTAACTACATGTTTTCTTTAGTAAATGGTAGAAAAAATGTGAGATGAATGGTTGGTCACTATTTCAGACTGAAAGGTGTAATGAACTTAAAGACGTAAACCGCTGTGATATCAGAGGTGCATTTATTTATTTGCATTCAACAACCAGTTACTCAATTATTTTCATTTAGAATAAAAATTATTGTTTACGTATCGATTTTTTGTTACATTAGACTGAACGTATTGCAAGTATGATTTATTTTTGTATATGTTGTACGAAACGGGTGTGCGTAAAACGTTTGTATTTTTCATGCTTTTTGAAAGGAAAGAATGGAAGGCCCCTGAAATCCTGGCATCCCTAGGGGATGCTGGCTGGGTCAGATTTACATGTCAAGTAAACCATGCGTGTGACTTTGGTGCCAACCGCAAATGGATGTTGTTTAGTTTTGTTTTTGTTTTGTAGCTGAAAGAGACGTCAGTAGCACAACGGACGTGCGTTCGCAAAGTAGATGAAAGCTTTTTGTGTTATGAATTGGTTGATAATGTCAATTTATAATAAATTGAGTTAAATGTAACGTAAAATTTGTTAGTATTTATTGAAGAACTCTCGTGAACATATATTAGTTATTTACGATATAAGTGTCATAAAGCATTTGATTACAATACGAGATTGGAAAATTGCCAAACGAGATCGTCCGGCCGAGTTTGGTAACCGATTGAGTATTGTAATTGACATATATTAGTTATTGTCGATATAAGTGTCATAAAGCATCTGATTACAATATGAGATTGGAAAATTGCCAAACGAGATTGTCCGGCCGAGTTTGGTAACCGATTGAGTATTGTAATCAGATGTTACGACAGGAATATCGTACGCTTTATCCTTTTTGTAAAAATGTGTTAATTTAATGTGAACATTCGTCCTATGCCTTCATTTAGTATTCACATTTTTTTCTATTAAAGGCGACACGGTTCTCAACAAGGAGAACAATTGAAACACATAAAAACAACAGTTTTTTTGACTCGCTACTCTACGTTAAAGAGTACAATATCACTTACTAACAATATTGATACCAGTAAATTTACTCAGTTGTTAGCGTTTTTAAAGAGGAAAAGCGAAGGATACAAGACAAGCAAGTCCAAAATATTTTCAAAAGAAGAGTGACAAAGTACGCCATTACGAACTAGAGGAAGGATTTTCATGCACTATCAATTCCTAAAATATGCAAGCAAACATGCATTAACGAATAGCCAAATAAGCACGATGCAGGGTAAAAGTAGACAAAACAAGCACAATCAAATTTTATTTTTCTTAAATTTTTAGTTATATTTCCTTTTTTAAAAGTGAACAATTAATAATATTTCTGAATTGTTATGTTGGGTAGCGTGATAAAGTGGAGTTAGCGAACGCCGTGATGGATGCTATTATTACAATAAACGGCGAATAAAATCGGCATATTTCAACAAAAAAGTAAGCTTTTAATGAAATGTTTCCTTTAAATGTATCTGAAGCTATCTAATTATAATTTACGCAAACCGGTCTCCTTATGAAACGATCACGACCCATGACTAAATATAAATTTCAGAATTCACAGGGTAGAATGTAGTTAGCGCTGGGAGGAATAGAATTAGAATAATTTAAATAAATAACCACTATTTAGGTAAAATTACATATTTTAGAAGAAACAAACAACCCAAGGGATCAGTCCTCAATAACTCTGGTTAAAGAAGGACGTAAAAATTATGTGTAAGGATTTTTTAGTTGATTCTGTTGCACAAAAATTGAATGAAGTCTTAAACGTGTTTTAAACATCCAGCAGAAAATTTTTTCGATTGTTGGATTGTATTGTTTCGAGGTGAAAATGTTTCATCTGACTCCAACACGTAAATACCACTACTTCTGCATAGTTGAATTGCGCGCGGCCATTGGCTCGATAATTAGGATACTACTCCGGCATACGTTTGGTATTGATCGCTGAAATCACGGAAAACCACTGTTCAGAACAGCTTGGTTGCTTCTCAGTGATTCCGAGTGCATCAACTACAGAGGACATGGGTCCCGTAAGTGTAGTGCATGTTTTTGTCCTCGAGAAGTGGCTGTGATCTTCCCCCGCTGGATGGGCAAGATCCGGCGCCGACGTACCGTCGGCTAACGGGGTTTCCCCAACCAGGTATCTCTCACCTGCGGGACTGTGCCCCTGCCGGAACAAGCTCTAAGCTCCCGACCCGGCATATATGGTAGTGTACTACATGATAGTGTAAGTGTGTGTAAGAAGTGAGGTTAGGACAAGGAAGGGGAAGAAAGATCGCATGCGGTCCGTGGCCCGTTTGTTAGGGTACTGCTCCGGCATCCGCCTGGTCTTGATCGGAGAAACCACGGAAAACTACCGATCAGAGCTGTCGGCCTTTGGAATTGTCCTCCAGACAGCGACTGAGTTCAATTAAGCTGACAAGCTAGTGTCGAAAATCTTGTCACTGTCGGAACTCGAACCAAGGACCTCCCGGTCAGAGGCACTACAGTGACATCAGTCGATGCTTTGAGCCACATCTCCCAGTCTGATTAGAACAACCGACTGCGAAAATATTCCAGCCTCTGTCTGAATTCGATTCAGTAATGTTACTTGCTTCGAGAATCCGCCACAATCGTGAGTCGAACTCTATACTTCGATTTTTAATGTGGCGCTTGACGTAAATCGGCCATCGAGTGTAATCCAATCGAGAGCTTGAACGTTATCACTGTGACATCACTGACGTTTAAGCTTCCGATTGGATGACAGTGTCAACAGCTAATTTACGCCAAGGGTCACGTTAAAAAAAATCGAAATATAGGACTTCCAGAACAAAGATCTTGCAGAGGCAACAGGTATTGTCATTGAGCTATCGCAAGCGGTGGATTGATTGATTGATTGACTTGTGATTCCGGGAGCGTCATCTTCAAAGGCTATTAGTAAATGTAGTGCATGTTTTATGTATCCTGGGAGTTGGTGGTGATATTCCCCCGCTTGATGGTGTGTTCCGATGCTGACCTACACGCCAGCTTCCGGGTTGTTTTTTCCTACAAGGTATCTGCCACCCCGTCAGCCGGGACAAGCTCTAAGTTCCTGACTGGTCTCCCGGTATGTGTGGTAGTGTAGTGCATGTTAGTGTAAGTATATGAGTGTAAGGGGAGAGGATAAGACAAGGAAGAGGAAGGACAGATCGCGCCCGGTCCGTGGCCCGTTTGTTAGGATATTGAATAGTCATTCGCTTGGTGTTAATCGCAGAAACCATGGAAAACAACCGATCAGAGCAGTCCGCCGCTAGAATTCTCCTCCAGACAGCGGCTTAATTCGACCTAGCTATGTAGCTACTATCCAAAATCCTGCCAACGTCGAGATTCAAATCCAAGGACCACTTGGTCAGAAACAATGTAATGACATCAACTGATATCAAGAGCCACCCAAGCAGGTCCCAAGCGGTGGAATCTGATGGAAACTGTACCGAGTGAAACAAACTATGCCGAGAATTCGAGTAGAAGCTGCTGCAGGGAGTCGAAAGCACTCCGAGCCACGCTCCGCCCGTGCGGGTGGGTGGCATCCCTGCCGTAAAGCGCAGCTCGCGCAGGGCTTCATCCGACTCATGAGCGGCACGGCTCGGCTTGGCGCGGCGCGGTGCCACGCCTTGCGGCAAACCTGTTTATCGGCGTTTGACGACCGCCGCGTAAAACTTTTCACGGGCGGAATATTCGCTTTGATTCTCGAGGCACGTTCTTTGACGTAAAAACACCATTCAGGGCCTACGTGCTCTCAGGCAAATACGTGGTGGTTTTCGTAGGATAACAGTTATCACTGCAAGTCACTTTGTGATAAGGTGTAAAAGTCGAACCTAATATATATTAAAGCGTGTTTTTTAAGAGAATTTGGGGGTGCTATTTGAAAATTTTCAGTGCATATACATGTAGTATGCTAGTAAAAGCATGAATATGTATTCTCTGTTGTTTTTTTACATTTTTTGTCTTCATTTCGATTAACCCGCTACGAAACACACTGTTTCATGGACCACGTAGCTTGTAGTTCCGCCCCGGATCTCCAAAGACTGTCTTCGATTTTCTGTATATCAATGGGGAACAGATGATTTGTTTACCTTACTCGTGTATAACCCCTTTCGTAAATCGACTAGTTTAAATGTATGAGACGAACGCAATACTCTTATTAAAATCTTTCTTACCTGGGACGGAATTCAAATCCGTAACCATTCAGACTGAGGCTTGGAGTCAAAAGATTGGCGAACCACCTAGAGCCAAATAGGCTTTGTTGTTGTTTTTGTTGTCTGATGCGTAGACTTTGAAAATTTGCCCATTCACCCCGACTAAGGCTGTTTTGTGCATTTTCGAATTTGGCCCATGTTGGATGCCACAACACTACAAACAACTTCCGCATTTGCCACCAGCAATGGGCGCGACATCCTTTTATCCGAAACGCGTCATTTTCTTGCTGACCGAATACGAGATATAATTAGGATATAGTTGTAGGATTTAATTTTTCCGTGTATTTTGCCAAGTTCCCTTTCGATGTCACAAGCGCCAAACCGGCCCTTTCTAACACCATCGCCACCAACCGGGTTTGAACTCCGCGAACTCGAGTTTGGGACATCAGTGAGCCCCAAATTCTCGAAACGTCTTAGGTTGGCCTTTTAATGAAAAGTTCGCAGTGTTACTATGAGTATTTTACACATCACAGTTGCCAGTTCAGTCGCCATTGTAATATTTTTCAATTAACCTTCTACTTGCCATAGCATTATCCCCTCCCAGGCCCTTCCCGACTACTTTCGAAAGCTAGTTGTTGGTATAAAAGCATTTGAGACCATTATTCTGTTAATGTGAACACTACATTTGGATCTTTTAATTCTTTCCAAATAATGTTGAGACTCACTTATGTTTCACTTTTAAACTTATTGTTTTCGTTGACCATCAATGCCAATCCACAAAATCGATTTCAAGAATATTTTCATTACTGTGAGTTTAATTTTCATTACCTTTCGTTGTTAAAACAAAATCAGCCCCGTACGTGAAAATACTGTCCACGGAAAACGTCTTCTGTACTTTACCCCAGAAATTGTTGCAAAGCAACAGATGCTGTAACTACTTCCCCCTCGATATTTTACTCAATGTCCTCTATACTACCACCGTTTGTTGCAATTTTCGTACCAAGATATGTAATATTCTGGCAAGATTTTTTATTGGTCCGTCATCAATGCATAGTCTTCGCTTTTTCTCCAAACTCTTGAATTTTATTGAAATTTACCTTATGTTCTCAATTCAAGTATTTTTCAAGATGTTTTTGCAGCAGTAATTAGCCAAAGTCTCTTCCTATATTTTGTGATGTATGTTTGTGGGGAGGGGGCAATTGGGGACCGCTCACATGTCGGCTGGCGGTTCACCACACTTGGGACCACTCCCAATACTCCTTGGGAAGCACTCTTTGTCCAGCGCTTCAAGGGCCGCTGGCGTGTGACCTATACTTGGTTTTTTGTAACGTGGCTGCTGTAGGTTGTATCTCCAAGAAGGCAATTCAGCACGACCTTTTCTCACGTCACTCACGTCGCAGCACGTCATTCTCAGTCCTGACGCTAGAGTTGCTTGATCTGCAGCACTGCTTGATACGGTCGCGATCATGCGACATCTTGAGGCAGGAACAAGAAAGATGCAAAATGTCGTGCAGAATTCCACCTTAGAGATACTACCCACAGCCGCCACGTTAGAAAAGCCTAAGTACAGATGTATTTCACCTCCCATTCCGCTGTTATCGGCTGTATTTAAAATGTTCTTCATATATTTCGTGGGGGGTGAATGGCGAGTGATACGTCCTAAGATCAGCACTTGAAACGTTATTCGTCCTATGTCGCAGAGACATCATGTGGGCAGTCGAGCTGTGTGCCCACTCCCATTCCCCCGCCATCAGCCCTATTATTCAAAGTTTCTTCCCATATTTCGTGTATTGGGAGGATTTGGCGAGTTCTCATAAGTCCTTGAGCACTTGAACTGCTCCTGGCCGTGTGCCGCAGGGACCGATGGCGGGCGGCCAAGCAGTATGCTAACACTCATTCCACTGCAATCGGCTCTATTATTAAAAGTTTCCTTCCTATATTTTGTGAATTTTGGGGGGGGAGGGTCGATGAGTGCTCCCTTGCCCTGGAGGCGATCACTTGAACCGTTCCTTGCGGTGTGCCACAGGGGCCGCAGGCCGGGCGGCCAAGCTGTACGGCAACTACCATTTCGGTGAGATCGGCCCTTCTTTTTTAAAGTTTCTTCCAATATTTTGTGATTTTTCGGGGGGGGGGTCAGCGAGTGTCCCATGTCCTTGAGGCCATCACCTGAACCGCTCGTTGCGGTGTGCCGCAAGGGCCGCAGGCCGGGCGACCAAGCTGTATGCCGACTATCATTTCGCTGGGATCGGCCCTTCTTTTTCACACTTTCTTCCTATATTTTTGGTTTTTTTGTGGTGGAGAGGAGGGTCGACGAGTGCTCCATGTCCTTGAGGCCATCACTTGAACCGCTCGTTGCGGTGTGTCGCAGGGGCTGCTGGCGGGCGGCCGAGCAGTATGCGAACACTCAATCTACTGCAATCGGCTCTATTATTAAAATTTTCTTCCTATATTTTGTAATTTTTCGGGGGGAGGGTCGATGAGTTTTTCCTTGCCCTTGAGGCGATCACTTGAACCGTTGAACTGCTCCTTGCGGTGTGTCACAGGGGCCGCAGGCCGGGCGACCAAGCTGTATGGCGACTTCCATTTCGCAGCGATCGGCCCTTATTTTTCAAAGTTTCTTCCTATATTTTGTCACTTTTTTTCTGGAGGGAGGGTCGACGAGTGCTCCATGTCCTTGAGGCCATCATTTGAACCGCTCGTTGCGGTGTGCCGCAGGGGCCGCTGGCGGGCGGCCGAGCTGTGAGCGCGGGGCGGCGCGGCGGAGCGGCCGGCGGCGACGGCGACGGCGGCGGCCATGGTCGTGCACATCCTGGACGACACCCACCTGGCCATCAGCGCCATCGTCACGGTCAGCATGCAGCTCGTCTTCTTCGGCGTCGCCGCCACCTTCCAGATGGACAAGCTCACCGACTTCGCGGGCGGCACCAACTTCATCATCCTCGCGCTGCTCACCTTCTTCCTGTCGCAGGTGAGCGGTGAGCGACGCTGGAGAGGTTATTTCACAGTTCTCACACTGAACTTAGCTTCACAATGTCGATTACTGTGAGATGTAAATGACAATATCACACGTTCTTTCGGCCGTATTTTTCGTAGGACGTTGTATCAGATGTTGTCGACTACTTCCGAGAAATCATAATACTCCCATTTCATTCACGCCAAATTCGAACACATATGGATATCAGTAAAGAAAATAGTCGTATCGTTTATTCTCTAATGTGAACTCGAATTTGTGAATTCGTAAAATCTGAAAAGAAAATTGATAGTTCTACGCATTGTTTTTATCATTTGTTGTAGTATTAGTCCACAAATTTGCCCATTCCCATTTTTTATGTCAGAGAAAGGCAAGGATCAGGTCAGTAATTAATAAATAATAATAATAATAATAATAATAATAATAATAATAATAATAATAATAATAATAGATTGTTTCTTATAGGATTTACATATTCCGGTTCTTAAAAGATCAGTGGGAACTCCTCAAGATCTTTCATCGCTTTCGAGACATTTTGCATCACAACACGAAAACGATCTCACAGTTTTCTTTTTAGAGATGCTTATTTAATTATTTGTTAGGCTTTGAAGAGATTGAATTTGAATTTTTGAAGAGATCCAATCCAATTCAATTCAATGTCTTATTTGACGTGGCAAGACTTAGGCCATCCATGATGTATCGCACTAGTTACTTCGTTACCCTATTTAATGGGAAAGTAAATGCGAGCTCCACTATGGGCACGTGCTGTTTTGCATGCGTTTAACATACATTATTCTAATCAGAGTCAAATGATATGTGTGTAATTTCGTTATTTAACGTTTCCCAACACATAGTCACTGGCGGAAAGTAATAATTTTCGACCATCCTACATTTCCTATAAGTTCCTAACATTTATTCTTAGAGATAATGAGTTTTTTAGCTGCTGTAACAAGAGGTGTTGTGCGTAGACGTACGACAGCCGGCAACTGATGGTGACGGTGTTCATCTGCCTGTGGGGCGTGCGCCTCTCGGGCTACCTGCTCTACCGCATCCTCAAGATCGGCCGCGACCAGCGCTTCGATGACAAGCGTTCCAACGTCATCCGCTTCGCCGTCTTCTGGACCTTCCAGGCGAGTATCCGGCCCCCGCCGACCCCGCCCTCGGCTCTCACTCCACTCTCGCACACCACCACCAGGCGGAACTGTACTAGGGGCAATACATTTAGGCGGCTCCTAGTCGTTTTTGAAGACGTCTCTCCAATAACTCACTCTGGCAACGCCTGAACTCTTCTCACCAACCCTCCAAAATCAGCGTGCTTTCGTTTCGTGTTCAAACAAGTAGTATCTGCCATTGCATATGGATTAAAATGAGACAACTAGCCCCTTCTTCCGTCGATTGAAGCAGTGAGATTAAATTTAAGACACGTGTTGTGTTTGGTATCGCCATGCGTTCGGTATCTGTGAGGGTGATTGCTCTTCAAGTGCGTTTGAGTCACACGTACCGTTGGAGAATTAAGCGTAAAAGGCCAATATTTCCGCTCTTTCATTGCTGCTGTGATCACTTGAAATATAATGTGATTAAAAAATTGTTTCGAACCCGCAATGTGGGACTTCTGATCTCCATGATAGTCTCACTTCTGCAAAAAGATATTTGGAAATCGTCGTCGTTAAGGAATTATCAGTCACAATTTATAATGGCTATACGAATATTGGGAGGCTTATGAAATTATGGAATACTTCCCTATCATAGAATGGTCTGCTTAAACAAAATTTTAATTTAATTAATAAAGATTTTAAATAAATAAAACAATTTTTTAATCACATTATATTTCTCGTTACCACAGCAGCAATGAAAGAGACGAATATTTGCCTTTTACGCTTAATTCTCTAACGGTACGTATGACTCAAACGCACTCGAAGAGCAATCACCGTCACAGATACCGAATGCATGGCGACACCATTGCTGCGCGATAATGTATTCATATGGTACAATAGGGAATTTGCACATTGTAGCGTACAGCAGTTGACTGCAATCTGGATGTTCTACGCAAACGCAAATACTCAAAAGTGATGGGAAACTCGAACTGCGCATGCGCCGAAAATCCATATTTCTGTCGAATGTGTGGTACAGAAATAATGTGTAACGCCCGTGCTGTGAGCTTAGAGTCAAGTACGCCATTTTAAAAGTAACTTTCAACGCGATAGTTCCTTAGCTCTCTCGGTCTCGGCTTACAGAATGAGGAATATGTGATCGCGGCAAAGGAGTGGTGACTAGAGAAAAAAAGAGATCCGCCTAAATTAATTGCCTCTATTATAATGCACAGCCGGTACCTTATTTTGTTGTATATCTACACTGTATAAAATCACTTCAGACTAAGGGATTAGAAATGTAGATCTTATGGAACGAACATTTTATTTCTAACTACTTGGCTTTCACTCCACTCACCCTCCCACACTCCCTTGCCCTTTCACTTCATTCACATTCCAGTATCTCACACTTCCACCCGACAGAAAGAACTAGACCACACGTGCAAACTTATTCCCACACAGTTACTAATAGTGTAAATTCTTTTAAGAATGAGAAAAAAGCGGCACTCCTTAAGAGTTCAAATGTAGCTCTTGTGTAACTAAAATTGTTTGTATCTGCTTTCGCTTTTCTTTCCCAACTTGTACTTATACTTCATTCTCTGAACCCACAATTGATAACTTCTGGAGCAACAAAACAAAATCTCTCCTGCATATTTTGTAATACGATTTTCACTCATGAAGTGGATATATTGACTCTGAAGAAGTGAAATATAACTTTTATACAACGGACATTATTTCCCACTTTTGTGTACTCACATAGTCATAATGGAGTCGCTTCTTTACAACTTAGAAAGTCAACGATCACAATTGACTAAATGCGTTTCGTGTAGTCTACACTTCGTCAATTTCTTAATGCCACAATATATTTCTAGTAGATTTCCTTGTCGTAAAAACCCTCGATTAATCCCCTGAACAGTGAGTTTTAATTTACTTCTCTTCCGATAGAATTCAGAAAAAAACATTCAGATAAAATGTCCAATCGTAACACGGTTGTGTGCTAACACGTACTTTTTTTAACTACAATGTGAACTAGCGTAGAGGGTAAAAAATATCCAAATTCGTGTAAGATACAAGAATGAGTAATAGATAAGCTTGCTACAAGATATTAATATCAACACACAATTGAAGGGATCAATATGGCACAAGCATTACATTTTTTTATAAAAAAATACACGAAAGTATTAAAACATTTACATATTGTTCATATTTGATAGAAATTTATTACATCACACATATGTTCGCTTAAGAATATTTAAGAAACGGATCCCAAATACTTTCCAGTACGAAAGTGGGGCAAATTCCCAAATTACGTAAGTTAACAACCAATAAAATTAGCCGACAGTTCCACAAGTCAACAATACGCCTAAGGAAATATCATTACTTCTTAACAAGTTAAAGACGTGAATTTCATTTGTAAATTACTTTGAATTGTTTCGCTAACTATTTTGAAATATTAATGCACTGCAGAAAATCAGAAATAATGTGAAGACTTCTGAGCTGGTGATCTATCAAATGCTTCACTAAGTATGGTGAGACGACCAAATTCATTCACTTTCATTCCGATAAAATGTGTTATAGTAATTTTCTCGTAGTTTTTAGAATTGTTATTCTCTGTATTCACATGTATCTGCATGAGCAATCATATTTACAATGCAATATCACGTAGAAAATTAATATTTCTTAGTACGTACAGTTTATAGAATTTGGTTCGGTTTAGACCAACTACTCAGATAGTACCTCATTTGCACTCTTTATATTTTATTAGTAAGTAGTAAAATTAGTAGTTTCCAAAGCCGCATGCAGGCAGCTATTTTTAACAACTATAGTTCACATGTAATCAGTATTCTCCTTTCATATCAGACTAGTTTGTTGATTTATGGTTATTCGTTAGGAAAATTAAGCGTAATTAAACAATTTTCCCATTTATATTTATAATTAAATTTATAATTTCTATTTCGCCAAGTGGTTCTTCGTCTTAGATATCATATTCTCCCCTTCATTCCTTTCACTTTCCACTTTAGAATTAAATATGCCATTTATCGTAGCATTTCTATCATATTGTATTTTATTTTTACCTTAGACGACAACGGCATTTCAATGTCATTACTTTTTCATATTCATCTCTGCTCCTTCTACATATTAGTAAATTGTTCCCCCTTTCTTACTCTTTCATACTTTTTCACTTTATATCATTTACACTTTCTCAAATTTCTACTAGAGTAGTTTCTAATTTATTTTATATTTCTTTCACCCAACTTTCCATTATCACCACCATTATCATTAACATAATTTTCTCAATCTTTTTGTTCACTATTTTCCTTAGTTTCTCCCTCCTGTTCCTCTGCCGCTGCCGCCATAGATAATGATCTAGTTTTACCATCATTTTCCAAAATGTTCTGCTTCTTATGTTCTTTTATACATTTCAGTCGTCACTAGCGTAAAATTCTTAGCCTATTTTTTCCTTTGTTGCTTTATATTCTTTAGTTTGATTTCATCATCCACTTCGCCTTCCGCCACCACTAACACCTTTGACGTAATCTTCTTGTATTCTTTTTCCTCCCTGCTACTACTACTACTTCTTCTTCTTCTACTACTACTCTTCGTCTTCATCTTCTTCTTCTTCTCCGCGCCCTCCCCGGAGGAGGAGGAGGGGGAGGAGGAGCAGGGGGGAGGAGCCGCTCGCCGACTGTCGCGTGGCGCGCGGCGCATGCGCAGGCCGTGTGGGTGTTCGTGGTGAGCCTGCCCGTCATCTTCATCAACTCGCCGCACAACGCCATCCCGCCCGCGCCCAAGACCATGACGACGCTCGACTCGGCCGGCACGGGCCTCTTCTTCATCGGCCTGCTGGCGGAGACCTACGCCGACCTGCAGAAGTTCTCCTTCCGACAGGACCCGGCCAACAAGGGCAAGTGGTGTAACGACGGTGAGTCATTCAATCGCTTCAGGAAAAGGAAATGTACTGCGATTTTTACATTGCTGCGTTTGACATTTGATCAGCTTTTACTGTGCTGTCCAATTGGGATCTTACACGTCACCACAGTGACGTCTTAATGATGGCGTTTAGCCTTCCGATTGGTTGACACTCAAACAGCTGATTTACTTCAAATGCAGCGCGGTAAAAACCGCAGTATACAGTCGACTCCGGTAACAATGAACTCTCGGGTAAAGTGAAATCAAGTCTCTGATCCCGTTTCACTTACATTACCTAAGTTCAACAAGATTCGGTTATAGTGAAGTCTGAACCTCAGCTACTATGAACGTAGGAAATACGTCATGGACATTAATTCCTTCCTGGAAAAAATATGTCGCCTCAGTGCCACAAATTCCAACACTAGGCAACTGGAAAAAAATATCGTCGGCCAAAGGTCACCATTGAAGACGTCTGTCCTGACGTGGAGGTAGCGGACACGGAATGAGGACCCTACTGATGAGTGGTGAAGGCGATACAAATGAAGGTGTTTCAACAGTGCAAGAGGCATTGAAGTGCGTCAAGATTGCATTACGATTCTTGGAGATTGTGGACAATGCAGATCAAGAATGGAATAATTTATTTTTGAAGGTCAAATAAAGATATTGATCATGTATTTTTCACTATCTCTATATTAATAAAATCAATTATTATAGAGAAATTTTATTTAATTTTGACATCATCGGATATAGTGAACCAAAAATGTTAGTCCCTAGAAGTTCACTATAACCGGAGTCGACTGTAGATGTGTTTAGAATATGAACTGACAAATCGACTAAAAGTTTTCAAATTTATGCGTCGCACATCTGAAATTATAGGTTTAAAACATCGATTACAGTAATCTGCAAAATTATGGTTAAAAAGCATATACATAAATTATATTTAATTTTTAAATATTTATTATGTATATATAACTGAATTCATTATTTAAAATCTATGCATATTTTATACAATATGACTAAATAGTGTACAATTTACGTTGGCCATTTTGGGGGCTCTCTCTTTGAATTATATGATCTGCTGTAACTGTAAATAAGTCCAGTGGTTCGTGATCTGGAGTAAATATTTTTTTAAATTCTTGAGACTAACCTATAACGTATATGGTATTCCCAAATTATCCCACTGGAACACCTTTACAGATATTAGAGAGTAAAGAACAGACGTAATTTTTTTAAAATTTGATGCATTTTGAGTTGAGAATGGGCATTGAGATGTTAATTAAACCCAAAATATGCCCACAAAATGAAATCTTCAACACGCACGTCATCTAAGGTCAGACGAAGAAATCTGCATATTCATTATCAATTATATTAATACGCTGCTAAAAGTGCATGGTGTACGAACAAGTAGTAGGGTTTATTACCACGTCGCTACGAGAAACAAACTTCACGCGTCAATGTCATTCATGGTTTACCTACTATTCAGTTGAGTATCAATTCATGTCAGACCTTTTCATTTACAAAGCTAATACGGTACCGTAGCAGGATTGGAGAGTATGTAACGAAGGCTTCTATGCAATTTGTGTAAACATTTATTTCGCATTATTAAGGATTTCTCCATTTTGTAGTTAATTTACAAATACATTAAAACAGAATTAGAAATATGCAATGAAAGGTGAAGTGTTCTGAAGATTTGATTTGGGTCCAAGATCTTCTAGCTCCACGTTTGTCGACTTCTCGATGTTCTTTTACACATGTCTCACTTCACTACGATCGTTCTCTTCTTGCAGAATAACAAAACATACTCGTTCATTGAAAAAGTTTATTTTCATTGCGGACATGTTGAAGGTTTTACTTTCCATTAAGTTGTTTTGACAAGCAAAACACTGGATATCGAAGCAGAGTAGTCATAAAAGAACTTGATAACAAAATACACATTGCTTTTCATCACGTATGTTTGTCTTCGCAACTTCAAGCTCACTTACACTTTTGGGTGATGCAATAAGTACGTTTACATTTAAGAGCGTGATTTTCATGTATTTTTGGAAAGGAAGACGTATTGTTTATAAATAAAATTATTAGAAATCCCATTTCCTTTTGAGAATAAACTTTAAAATTTGCAATTTTCCCTCTCGGAGAACAAAGTGTCCAATGAATCATTTAATACAACCAATCTTCATAAGAGAGTTTCTCTCTAAGAGAAACAACTTTCTTCTTGAATTAACGATGCTGATATATCTTATTTGTCGTCAGTCAGTTTTTTTCTAAACTGGACAGATTATAACGCTTCTGTGCTACTCTATATTTTTGTCAGAATGTAGATTCAGATAAAGTTACTTAAAATATTTTTCAAAGCTTGTCGCCGATTAATGTTCACATTATCCAAAATGGGCGAATAAAATTTGAAGTAGAACCCGCTTCGAAATAATTTTGGAGCGCACATTAGCGAACATGAGGTGGCTAGGGATAATCTATTTCGTTACGGTGACGAGAAATACCATATAGGCGATAGATATGGATCAGATTGTTGTTGTGAAGCTCTATTTCCGAGTGGGCGTGGAGCCTTTGGCCAACGACCTTTGCGATTTTCATAAATCACCCTGAGTCTCTGCAAAGCATAACTTTCAATGTATTTGATGCCAAAATTGTTCTTCTGGACACAAATGATGTCTCAAATCGGTCACACATAAACGTTTGAAGTAGGACACGCTCTGAGGCTAATACCAACATTAGCCGGATGAAGTTCATTATTACACTTAAATATTGATCTATACAGTCTGGGATACAGTGAAAATAAATAGGAACTATTTATACGACTCTTAACAATAGTCGTATCGGGCTGTTATACCCAAGTTTGCGGGTTCGAACCCAATCGAGCCGTGGATTTTTAAGGGCGAAAAAATCCTTCGTACGCCTTCCTTCGGAGGGGAAGTAAAGCCGGCTGTCCCATGTTAGTAGATTTACTGCATGTAAAAGATCCTCAAGCCTAAATGATGCATCTGAGCTAAATTCAAATCGCCTGTTTCGTCGCCCAAGTAATACCTTCTTTCTCCCATGGCTGGGGAAGGGAGCGTAGCGGAATGTGCGTGGTCAGGCGGAAAAGCAGGCCTCATGGCCTGAGTCTCGCCACGTAAAATAAGGCACATTCAATTCAATTCAATTCAATATTTAGAAATTGATCCGTGAAACATACACATACAACAACAATTGGGAACATAAAGAACATAATTGGTGCATGCGTAGGTCTGTGGCGGCTGTCCCGCCACCCCAACTACTTCGGCGAGATCGTGCTGTGGTGGGGCATCTTCATCATCTCGGTGAACGTGCTGGACGGCGCCGAGTGGGTGGCCATCCTGTCGCCCATCTTCACCACGCTCATCATCCTCTTCCTCTCGGGCATCCCGCTGCTCGAGAAGTCGGCGGACGAGCGCTATCGCGAGTGAGTACACAAAGCGACGACTGTTTCGTGGTTATTATTACTACTTCTACCATTATTATTATTATTATTATTATTATTATTATTATTATTATTATTATATTATTATATTATTATTATTATTATATTATTATATTAATTGTTATTTTATTACTGTTACTATAATTATTAGCGTTTCGGTCATTTCTGACCATGATACACTTTCTCTTACGAGTTTCTGTCATATTCTATCCTAGAGAGAGACGTGTGTAATTATGGGGATCAGCTTTTCAGTTGAATTCCTTGGTAAGACAAGACTGTTATGTCTTAAATTAAGAATAATGTGATAGGATGACAATGAGAAGTGAAGCGGCAATCACAAATTCGTTCATGCCCACGCAGGACTCGAACCTGCAGCCTCCTCGGCTCAGACGACGGCTGCCGCAACCGCGTGTGCCACTGGGCCGGATATTTTATTATTATTATTATTATTATTATTATTATTATTATTATTATTATTATTATTATTATTATTATTATTATTATTATTATTATTATTATTATTATTATTTTATATTATTATTATTATTATTATTATTATTATTATTATTACTATTATTATTATTATAAATTGTTATTTTGAACCTTCACAATCCAGAAACAGCTTTGAGCCTTCATATTAATTTCTTCTCAAAACTTCCAAGCTGAGTGAGATTAATTCGAAGTTATTAAGACGGCCTGTTGCGGTGAAGCTTTCCCCATGTTTGCACCTCAAGAATTTGAGTGCCGCGTTCGGTAAGAACAATTGTGTTACCGGGATGGATTAACGGTCTTCAGTTTTACACATTCACAATTCTGTGTGTCCTTCTGATAATAAACATGATTGTAGATATCTAATGGAAGTGCGGACTGGCAAATTTATCCAGAAGGAAGAGCAAAATTCCAGAGAAGGACTAATAGACGAGTTAAGCAAAGAACTTGTACGCCTACGCGGCAAAGAATGCCTAAATGATAAGAATATTTTTCTTTTCCAATTTACTTCATCTAGATTCCTTAGTTTGAACATTTCAGGATGAAAAAGAGGAGTAATTTCAGGAGTAATTTTAGGAATGGAGTAATCTGAAAGAAAGTTTTTTAGAATCTTTTAACTCACTAGAGGGGAATGATCCCCCTGCATTTCCCCTTAATTCGTACTTGTCTACAATCCCCAGTCGCCACACACGCCCACCGACTTACACCTCGTTGCCCATCGATGTACGTTCGCCCTCTGTCTATCACCGCCCCGTTGACTCGCACATTTCTGTCAGCGAGCTACCTCCTTTCAGTGTTGTACGTCGCCTCACCGATAGTCTTGCACCCGCTACACGAGCCTCTGCACTCCGCCACTCCTTGCTTTCTCGTTGCCATCGTCGCCGCGCTTGCAACTTCTTTGCTGGTGCTTCCCAGCTCCTGCCATCACTATTCGCGCCACCCTCCCCCGCCGTGATACGCCGCCTACCACTACAGTCACCTCTGCTGCCATCGCTTTCCCATTTCCGACTTGCGCTGTCATACCCCTGCCTCCGCTATACCGCCATATCGCCATACCGCCCTACTGCCCTAGAGCCCTACCGCCATGCCGCCCCACCGCCATGCCACCCTACCGCCATGCCGCTCTACCGCCATGCCGCCCTACCGCCATGCCGCCCTACCGCCATGCCACCTTACCGCCATGCCGCCCTACCGCCATGCCGCTCTACCGCCCTACCGCCATGCCGCTCTACCGCCCTACCATGCCCCCCTACCATGCCGCCCTACCATGCCGCCCTACCGCCATGCCGCCCTACCGCTTTACCGCCCTACCGCCATGCCACCCTACCGCCATGCCGCCCTACCGCCATGCCGCCATGCCGCCCTACCGCCATGCCGCCCTACCGCCATGCCGCCCTACCGCCATGCCGCCCTACCGCCATGCCGCCCTACCGCAATGCCGCCCTACCGCCATGCCGCCCTACCGCCATGCCGCCCTACCGCCATGCCGCCCTACCGCCATGCCGCCCTACCGCCATGCCGCCCTGCCGCCCTACCGACATGCCGCCCTACCGACACGCCACTCTACGCCACCGACACGCCACCAACGCTGCCACCGTTGCCACGTTCACCGCTGCCACCATCACCGCTGTCGCCGTCGCCTTCGTCTCCCCCCGAAGCCTCCGTCGAGAAGCGAAGAATCCCTCTCCAGGGCGTCCTCGTCCCCGTCCTCGTCCTCCTTTCCATGCCTCGAGAGGAAGAGGCTCCCTCGAGGACCTCAATAAGCCTCCCTCCCCCCACTCCTGGCCTCTCCGCCCCTGCGCCAACAGCACCGCGTTGCGTCTCTGCCTTCCGCTGCACGGCTGCCAACTGCGTGAGAACGATTGGGCTGCTTCAAGGCGAAGCTTGTCCGGGCTATCGCGAATGATAAGAACTCGACTTTTCGCTACATATAAAACTAATAGACGTCCCAGGCGAGACCACCTTACAAAACAAAGTACAATTTTAAACGATATGATATTCAATAAGAAAAAAACATGTTGAATTTTGTGTGAAGCAATACATCTCAGCAACTTAAATTCCCATCAATGTTTTAACAGAACTAAAACTCGAGCAAATTCTAAGATACCTTTAAAAAATTGAAACAATTTAAAATGAATTTGTCGTGTCAGATAAAGATGCATTGTATTCTCAATTGTCTGATTCACGTTTCTAAATGCGTTTAACTAAGAATTATTACTCCCCTCTAGAACCCTCCCCTAAAAACGAATTTTAAATTAAAAGTATTAAATCAAACTTAAAAAAACGAAATTAAATATCAACCCCAATTATGAAAATAGTTTTCCATAAAACTTGACAACCAAATTTTGTAGTTGAAATGAATATGCTTTGATTTAAATAGTGACTTCTGAAGTACGATCAGTTGGGACGCTGTTATCCAATCATGAGCTTCGTTACGACTTCGTTTTTGATATAGAAGCTCTCGATTAGATAATCACGTTCCAATTAATCGTCCTTCATAAGTCACTATTTAAATCGGAGAACAGATTTGAGTCCATGGGTTCAACCCTTCAACAAACGTCGGAAGATTGAACTTACTGTTATCTCCGTTACTACACGTCCCATTCCACGTATCTACAAAAAAAATCATTTATTTTGTTGTTATTAAGATGAAACATTAATTAAAATGGACATGAAGTATCTGCGAAAAAAATCATTTATTTTGTTGTTATTAAGATGAAACATTAATTAACATGGACATGAAGTATCTGCGAAAAATTTTCCATCTGCAACAAATTGCTAATATTGAAGCACTATAATTTTAACAAGTTTAAATTTTAAAGCAATAAATGTGATTGGTTATTTTTTACCATCCAAGTTCAGCCTTAGAATTATTTTACCTTCAGTCAATTAAGCCAATGAGTTATGTGTTCAAACATCAAAAGCTAGAACACAGATGTTCTTAATATATATTCACATATTCATTATTTTCGTTCCAGATATCTACAAAATTTAAATATCACAATAACACTTGTTTCATTTCAAATCTCATACTCATTTTCTTAAAATGTACCGAAGACACATCCAAGACCTACAAGTAAACCTACAATGTATATTTTATCCCTTATTGAATTAAAGATTGAACGTTTTTCTTCGATATTTCACACAAAAGAAACATTTAATATTTGTTAATATGTTGTATAGGTTGTCTTTTATGTAGGATTTATAGACAAAAACAGCTTCAATATATTATAGACAACGTATCACATTTTGTTTTATTAATAGACTTCAATGCGACGTTTCGAAATCATCCCTTGATTTCTTCTTCAGGCTAATACAACATACATACAAAATGCAATATGCTACAATCATTGCTTAAATTTATAATTACAACATTTATAAAATAACCTCTAACAATAATATAAAAATTACTAAAATTCACAGTAAAAAAACAAACTACATAATTCATCATTATAATAAAATTGAAACTTACCAACCTTGGTAATTTCATGTCAATAATTGAAAAATAAATATAAGTAAAACAACACATTTTTAGCCCAAAGATCAAATCAAGGGATCAAGGGATGATTTCGAAACGTCGCATTGAAGTCTATTAATAAAACAAAATGTGATACGTTGTCTATAATAAATTGAAGCTGTTTTTGTCTATAAATTTAATATTGTGTTTTCTTGTGCAAGATAAACTTACATTAATCCATTCAGTTAAAAACCTAAGGATCTTATGCACCAGCTATCTTCCTTCAAAAACTATCATTTAAAATAGTGAAAGATGGAATTTTCGTGAATTTGCACATCTTTTGAGCTACGATTTTAAATCAGGAAGAAAAAAGGAATATTGAAATTTGAAAATACTTTTAATCGAATGTTGTTAGCATCTAAACTCTCCTAGTATCGCTCTTCCTTTCAAAATAACGCGAGTGTGTACAGAGGCACTTGAGCCAGTTTGATGAAGTTGGCACCTCGTAGTTCCCCGGAGGCTTAGTCGGCGCGGCAAACCTCCGCAACCCAGGAGCTCTTCTCAGTTATTGCCTTACTAATTACGTCTTGCTAACTCATTACACGCGTTTGTTTTCCGCGGCGAATTAAGTTTGCGGACCTCGTTAAGTGGATTAGGTTTAGATTCCCGCCGAGGTCGTGAGCGCCGGCGCTACTGTGTTGGGAGAGCGAGCGAACCAGACTGCGGCCCGGCGGCAGGGGTCAACTTCCAAGAACTAAGGAGTGTTGCTTTCCACGAAAACTCGACGCTCCGGTTCGTAGCAGCCATTACTTGCACATTCAGTGCAGACAGCTCTTCAAACTGAAACGTTCCTCGAAGCCAGGCAGCTCACTGTGAAGTGCACTTTTCGTGCGGTAGCAGTAGCTCATAACCGACACTCGAAACTTTTGGGGGATCCGTATAGTCAGGAATCTTTTCAGGAATTTGTGTCTGGATTACACGGACAATTATTATTCGGAGTAGACTGATTACAACTAATTATAAAATTATTAAATATTTCCACGTTAATTGAGATAAAATTGGAGAATTCGGCAGTGCACGCCTCCCGTCACCGTGACGTGCAACGAAGCATTTCAGCGCAGCAAAGGTCGTGAAAAAAAAGCTATAATTTATACGCAAACTCAATTAGTTTTTCCTGCTGATATATACAATAACTATGTAGTTAGTCATATTTTGTTGACCTTTATATCCTCCAAAACAATTTTCCTGCTGACGTATAAAATATACCTGTCGCTGAATAGATAAGTTTTATTACTCGAGAATTAAGCTTTATTTTACTTTACTTTCCAATGCCCTAAGATGACATAACTGTGTCAACGGATTACTAAAATATTGCTGGCGCGCCCAGTGTGAAGGGACTTGGGAGGGGAAGAGGTCATTTACGTAAGTCCTTCACAATGTATGATGTAGATTGTAGAACATCGGAGCTTTGATCGTTTCTATTGGCCCTTTGACAATCACTTATGCATTTGTAAATACTTCAATTAAAATTATGAAGACTCTCTAATCATCAAAAGGGAATACTTTGATTATATTTTTTCTTAAGTTTTTGTATAAATATAGTATTTTTATAGTATTTGTTAGTATTTTTAATTTAACATTTAAAACAAATACTTTTCATTGTAAAAACTCACAAGTAGCTGAACAGAAAATTTTGAATAAAAAAGTACACAATTTAATATTAACCGTAGAAATACGGAGAGGAGGGGGACTCAAGGAGTCCACCACCTTGATACTGCTTTCAGTTCATTTGATTCATGTGATCTATATTATTGATAAATAATGTAATTAATGAGGTAGTTTCACTTTTCGTTTTCATACGTCAGAGTATTTTTTTTTTTGTATGTGTTTATTTCTTGCGGGTTCAATAAACCCCCCTTCGTGGAAGACGTAGTTTTTGTGTAGTGGTTGCAATATTTTTCCCCTTTCAACTATGAAGTAAAATTTTGTTTACGTTAGCAATGTCAACATACATACGTTTTCCAAAATGCTCCAGAACTGGATTGGCGGTAAGAGTGCGACTATTTTCACTCAAGATGACACAAAGCTTTGCTAAATGGGTGATAGAAGGATGCTTGTGAAGGATGCATGTGTCAGATTGAGATCAAAAGTGAATTCCTTGAAGGAATTTGCATTTCTAAGTGTTCAAAAAAAAACATCTCTTGATAAGAACATACACATTTTTTTCTTTTGTATGAAGTATACGAGTGGGCTCTACAAACCTCAGTCCCCCCTTAGAAATAGGCGTTACCATTTATACTCTCGTAGAGCTAGGATTAATATCGTAATAATAGTATTATTTGAATAGCATTTACACTTGGATGATGTATAGTCCGATTATAACAGTAAGTCCCTTCAAGGTCACGAGTTGGCAGGATCATCCAATCGGAAGCTTCGTTACGACTTAAATTTTTGGTACTGAAGTTCCGATTGGATGGCAGAGTCCTCCTCTTTTCAGCTCGAGACCTTCAAAGGACTTCCTATTTTAACCCTTTATTGCATGATTTTTTATTGTTACTTGCAATAATTATTTTTCATTACATTTATTTATTTATTTATTTTAAGTAAGGGAAAAATAATAAAAAATACAGAAGTAAATATTGTTTGCGAAAAATAAAATAAAATTGTGTTTCTCCTCCAACAGAATGTGCTATATTTCACGATTAAAAGAAATTCAAATCGTTTATGTGATAAAATAAGTATCCAGCAAGTCAATAAAATTAGTAGCATTCGTATTTTAGTTTGATTATTTTCCTAAAAGCGTTTCGTTTCTGATATACGGAAACAGTGTTAAAATACTAGGAAGTTCCGACTCACGACAAAACTAATTACTATAATACTATACTTATCTTATCGCGTTTACCGCCTAACAATGCATGGCGTGATATAAAAGCATGATGCATACTATGTGTAATATAAAATAGATTATAATTAAATAGTTAGAATGCGTTTATGACCTGAAAAAATATCACACTATGCAATAAAGGGTTCGAAGCAAAGGAGTCTTATTGGCTCTGAAGCTATACTTGGGTTTTTCTGACATGGCGGCTGAAGGTAGTATCTCCAACATGGAATTCGGCACGACTTTTTGAGTCATTCTCAGTCCTGTCGCTAGAGTCGCTTGATCTGCAACACTGCTTGGTGCGGTCGCGATCGTGCGACATCTTGCGGCAGGACTGAGAATGAATCAAAAAATCGTGCCGAATTCCATCTTGGAGATTCTTCCCTCAGCCGCCACGTTAGAAAACACCAAGTGAGCCTACCTGCCTGCGTTCTTCAGACGAATTAAACGTGGCGCGCGCGTGTGTTGCAGCAACCCGGAGTACCGCTACTACAAGGCGTCGACGTCGCCGCTCATCCCCATCCCGCCCTCCTTCTACGTGGAGGTGCCGTGGTTCCTCAAGTTCGTGCTGTGCTGCGAGTACCCGCTGTACGACTCGCTGGACGTGCCCACGCCCACCGTCATCACCGAGTCCACGAGCATCTCGCCGTCGCAGTCGCAGTCATAGCTGGCGGCCGCGGGCTGCGCGGTCCGCGCGCCCGCCGCCACCGCCGCCGTCGTGGCCGCCGCCGCCGCCCGCAACGCCCTCTGCCCCGACACGCCGCCCCCGCCCCCGCCCAACGCGGCGCTCGCCCCCGGCCGCTCCGGCCCGCCCCGCGGCCCCGCCCCCGCGCCCTCGCCGCCCCCGCCCCCGGCGCCCGCGCCCGTCGCCAGCGTCACGACGGCCCTGTAGCGCCCCCTCGGCCGGCCCCCGCGCGCGCCGGCCCCGCCACAGGAGCAGCGCTGGCCAGAGGAGAAGCTCGTGTGAGCGCCTCGCGGCCCGGGCCGGGCGCCCCGGGCCCCTCCCACCGCTCTCCGCCTCTCGCCGCTACGTATCGGAGCACAAGTGTCCATGCTTTCTTCCTGCCCTCTGGTTGGTACTGTCGTCTGTCTCCTTTGCATTGGATACTTTCTTTTTGTCCTCTGGTTTGTACCGTTGTACGACGCAGGATTTATCTGTCGCCTTTGCATCGGATGCGCCTTTGCATCGGATCTGTGCGCTTTCTTTCTGCCCTCTAGTTGGTACCGTCGCACGACACAGGAACTTCACCTGTCGCCTTTGCATCGGATGCTTTCTTTCTGTCCTCTGGTTTGTGCAGTTGTACGACGCAGGCTTAATCTATTGCCTTTGAATCGGGTGCTTTCTTTCTACCTTCTGATTTGTACCGTTGTACGACGCAAGTTTAATCTGTCGCCTTTGCATCGAATGCGCCTTTGCATCGGATCTTTGCGCTTTCTTTTTGCCCTCTGGTTTGTACCGTTGAACGACGCAGGGACTTCACCTGTTGCCTTTGCATCGGATGCTTTCTTTCTGCCCTCTGGTTTGTACCATTGTACAGCGCATGAACTATATCTGTGGCCTTCGCGTCGGGTTCTTTCTGTCCTCTGGTTTGTACCAATACGTCATAGATGGTTTATCGTAGCTATCATGACCTATCTGAAGCTTCGATTTCATTCCTCTTAAATTCTGTTTTGAAACCGCACCGTAGGTGTTTCAGAATTGTATATTCTTTCATGTTATTTATTACGTTCTAATAACTTATATTTTCCCTATAATGATGCTCATATATTTGTATTTATTTGTAGAAAATGTATCATGCCAAAGGAGGAAGGTCTGTGACCTAGCAACTGAAACCGGAACTGACTAGCCACAGTGACCTCTCTCAATCCATATTTTGTACACAAAGAAGGATAAATAACAGATTCGCGTAAGGGATCATCATTTATGGCAGCACTTTTTTGTGATACATTTTTGATGAGAAATGGTGCTATCTGACCGCTATTAGGACATTCGAGATGCTACAGACATTTAGAGTGGTCAGGGACAAAACCATAAAGAAACTTGAACTCGTTATTGTGTCCCAAGGTGTTATTATCTTCTCCATACCGCCAAAAGTGCTTGGAAACGTCACATTTTCTTCCATATTTCGTCGTAGCTCTATACGAAAGATAAAGTTAATGGATGGATCCAATTGAGAAATGTAATTGGCTGGCAATTACAAACACATTCGTTAAAGCTAGTGCTATTCCGTGGCTTGTTAGTATTTTTAAACTGGACAAATTTTCTACGAAGCTCGTGAAAATTAATGCACGATTCGACATAATTCACATTTTACTTTCTCGTATATTTCACAAATGATTCACTGACGCGTTACGAAGTTTCTCAAATATATAACGCTTTCCCGAAGGCTGATAATTCGTCTCCAAAATGTCCAATGTTACCGGATTTTACTGAAAATGTGTTCTTCCTGACATGAAGTTTATCTACTCTATGAAAGGAAACAATAGTGCCAACTAGCATCAGAAATGCCAAGTTCATAGTGAGTCCTAGAGTTACATTAATATCTAAAAGACAATCTAAACAAGTACGGGAAAGGTGTGATCTCTACGATTTTCTCAAGTCTTTTAAAATAAGCATGTTCACTATAATCTACAATATTTTATTTATAAACTTGATGTCAATCGAGCCGAGTGGCGCAATCGACTGGAACGCCATATCTAGTATGAGTGCATTTTGAAATGCACAAATTATTTATAGTGCGATCGTTCATGTGAACATGATGTTCTTGCTAAGCTGCCGAGATCGTTTATAACTGAATGTGTTCAACAGCATTTTATAGCGCTTCCGCGAAAGTTTTTATATCTATTTTAACGAACATAACAATTATTTCACTAGATATATTCTAAATATTTGTGAATCTGTGCAATGAAGTTATTTTTATATAAAGTAATTAGACACTATATTTAGTAGCCACAGTTATTAGTCTAATTTAATTTTATTGCGTAAATTACAAAAATTATGAAAAAACATATCACAAAATTGAATGACTCAATCGTTATATTTTTCTTGTTATGGATAATTCATCATTCGTTCTGTACAAGTAAGTAAATTCGGAACAGTTTTAAGGAGAAAAGTTTAAGTGAAGTCCTGAAGAAAATGCTAGCGCATTGAATTTAGTTAATTCGAAGGAATGTAATTTTGGAACTTCACGACAGTACGTTTGGGACAGAAACTAAGCTTACCTGGACTCGCTCCACAACATATAAGTATTCATCTCTTGTTTTTATGTATTTCCTCCATAAATTTTACGAATCAATGATTATTCCACAGACGTAGAATAAGTACTAGAAAACAAAGATATTTTTTTCTACAAGAAAATCTTGAATAAATACGAAATAATTGCTATTATTTGCCCTCGCAAGCCACCAGACCTGAATGTTGCATTGATAAGGAACTGAAAACGCTTACCAGAACTTGCTTGGGAATCTTTCAGGCAACTTCTCGAACGTTAAAAAGCAGACGTATTTCAATTACGATATGACTATAGCTCGAGAATATAACTTCTCAAGTTATCAAAATTAATGATAATTCCAAGATCCATGGATACCTTAAAAATATTCTCATGCAATGATTCCCAGAATCAATTTTAACTTATAAGAGTATTTCCTACAATGAATTCACCAATGACGCTCGCAATCCTATCTTAGCGTTATACTACTGACTAGAAGGGACGCAAGGACGAGGAGGAGGAGGAGGAGTACCTAGGACAATTTGCCTCATGACCCGACTTAATTGAGGCTCCGAAATGTTTTTTCTTTGAAAATAAATAGAAATGCATGTACTTCTAATTTAAAATTAACTGCTATAATTTATTTTTGCAGCGTGGAGGAATTAATTCTGTCTATGTATTGGGGCAGGGGACTTGTGTTTGAAATAGGGAGCCCTAATGAATCTGGTGCTCTAGGTCTCTTGTCCGATAGGTGCCTTTTCTGACAAAACCAACTAGTCTGAACCGCGCCAATTTGTCTCGAATACCGTTTACATCCAACTAATTAGTGTTTTTGAAGCACTTGATTGGTTAGGTTGTTGGCACAGCCGTTGCCATGTTGCCATGACCTTTGGTTGAAGTATCGCACGATGTTTGGAAGTCACGTGTTCCAGCAGTTCTATGCTCGCTGCCCTTCATGTTTCTCAACTAGCTATGTTTTGCCTTTTGAAAATTATCCAAGCTATTCACTTTGTGTACTTTAACAACTACTGTAAAGGAAAACAGGGATTCTGGCGACACTATGTGTTAGAGGAAGTAGAATTAAGATTTATCTACTTTCTCGTTACCAGGGCTCGGCAAATAAGAGTTTTCTGCCAAAAATTCGTCAGTTTCCGGCGCACGGTTACAATACTTTCTCTCCTTACGAAGTAAGTGCGAGAAAGTAAAGAGTGCTACTTTGGCACCACTGCCACCGTAAGAGACCCCTTCTTCAAATTTCGGACACGTCGAAGTCAAATTGCAACAAGCAATAAAACGATTTTTGGACAATGTCTATTGTCACAAAGAACAACCATTAATAGAAAGTGTGTCTGTAATCAATTTTCACTTTTTTGCAATCAATTCCTTTCCATTTGTTCACTTCGAGTGGAAAGAATCACGAGAATATTGGTCTCGAGAAAGCTGCTGCTATTGCTCGTTGCTAGGACATTCCAGTGCCGTCAGCACATGACTCTCAGTTAATGTAATACGTGGCAGTATCAAATACATGTTAGACTTTGCCTTCCCAATTACAAAAAAGACAACCATTATTGTAAAGTGCAAACGTTAATTCAGTGCACTCAAAATTCCAGTTAAGAAAATCATCATGCTAGTGTGTTTATAAATGACAAAAACAAGCAATAGCGACAAACCTAATTTAAAGTATTCGGGTAGGAAAGCAAATTCAGTGCTAATCATGAGAGCCAGTTTCCCTAGATTCTCCTCTACTAGTAGCCACGATTCTGGATTACACAAAGAACACCAAAAACAATGGCCATACAATCATCACTCAGGGCTTCTACTGAGGTCACGCAAAATATTCCAAGATCAGTTTTTCGAAAATAGGTTCGTAGAGGAACCCACCGTCCAACATGACGCAGTTGTCTCGAAATATTCTTTCAGAATTTCGGGCAAAAAATACATCTTACAACAAATTACCGTATAATTTACGAGAGATTGTTTTTAGTTCACAAAGATATTCTTTTTATGGTTGCTGTTATTTTCATGGCCATGGTGCTCTGATTCGAGCTTGTTTGAGACTTTGATTGCACTAGGAGACAGAGCACCGAGCAAAGTGGTTCAGGTCATAGCGCGCTCACTTCGCATTCGGAAGACACGGGTTCAAACCCCCGTGCTAGCCATCCTGACCGGGGTTTTCATGGTTTCCCCCCGTCATCCAGGCGAATGCTGGGATGGTTCTACTGACAGGTCGCGACCGTGAAACCGGTGTCGCTAGCCGAATTCGTTAACTACGTGAAGTCACAAAAGTTAATTCGAAACATCAGGGGTTCCTGATTGGCCGATTAGGAACCCCGGGATCTAACGGCGTCGAGGCCAACTGTCCTTTACGGGACATGTGATAGCTAAATACAAATACAAAGAGACAGGGCATATTACAAGCGTTTGATCTCCGAACCGTCTTTTAATTAGCATGAGCGCATACACGAGTGCGCAAACTCCAATCATTTGAAATTGGCCGATTATAAAGTACACTTTGTCAACGATTCCCTTCAAACTCCGTACTTTGTCAATTACCATTCGACTGCTTAAAAGTCTGTCATGGGTTTGAGAGCAGACTGGCCAACTACCGTGTGCGCATTGCTCTTAGCCCCGAGCTTTGCTGAGAGACCACTATTTACTTCAATGGCAAGGTACATCAACTTTCCATTCGAACTGTGGACAATACTACGACGTGCAAGGATATGGGGCACTAATGTCGGCAGGTGCTTCGGAATTGCCTAACTTTCGCCAACTTCAATCGATAAAAATTTGATGCATTTGTGAGAAAAACAAAATACTCGGCAATCAATATTTATAAGGATAAAAATAGGTAGATGAAAGAATCGTGGCTGCATAAAGTGCAAACATCGGGCAACTAGCAATAGGACGAGTGGCTATCAGCCAGTTACAGCACCTATCGCAAACCGTACAATTTAATTGTGACAGTGTGTAATGTAGGATTATAGGTCGGTCCGACTGAACTTTCATTCGTTTCGTCTATACTATTAGAAAGACATTACAGTATAGTGCGATGATGTGAGGTGGAGTGTTGTGAAGTTTTCCGTGGTTTCTCCAATCACCATCAGACGAATGCCGGAGCAGTACCTTACCAAACGGACCACGGACCGCATGCAATATGTCTTTCCTCTTCCTTGTCCTATCCTCTCCCCTAACACACACACTTACACTAACATGCACTACACTACCACATATTTCGGGAGACCGGTCGGGAGCTTAGAGCTTGTCCCGACTGGGGCGGTGCCCCGCTGGTGAGAGAGTCCTGATTAGGGGGAAACCCCGCTAGCCGACGTTAGGTCGGTGCCGGATCTCGCCCTCCAGCGGGGGAAGATCACCGCTATCTCCCGAGAAAGAAACATGCACTACACTAACGGGACTAACGACCAAAGCAGTCGACGCGCCCGGAAACGCGATTAAAATCAATCAATCAATTATGCGCGTAAATCCACTTCCGAGATCCTGGGAGGCGCGCGCGGAGCACAGGGAAGTTGGAGGCGAAGGCGCAGAGCCTCGTGCCGGCCGCCGCGCTGCGTGCACCGTCTGCGCCAGGGCGCGTCGCGGCTCTTTCACGCGGGGCAGCGGCGCGTGACGGCGCGCAGTCGCCGAGGCAGCGGGGCCACGCGCCGACGAAACGGCAGCTAAGCGCAGAGCCGCCAATGCACGAGACAAGGGCTAACTTCAAACTTTTACCCCTTTAGGCAGTGCCGGAGCTACACAATTTTGGGCACGGGGCAATGCGGAAAGGTAGCCCCCCCCCCCCACACACACACACACACACAGAAAAAATTTAAAATGAGAAAGTTGTATCAAGAAACTGTGAGTTATTTTATTTCAACAAATAACAAAAACATTTAAGTCAGAAACAACATCATTACAACATTTAAGTCGGAAAAATGTTTTGGAAATATATTTTAAATAACAGTTTTAAGTAAAAATATTTCGTGGTCACATAATTTAATTTCAACTTTGAACTATAAACGATAAAACATTTTGTTGTGTTTGGTTATTGTTTAATAAAATCACTTGTTAAAATACATGAAATTATAAATATGAATTTCATTTGAACCTATTTTAATGTAAGCGTCTTTTGATTCATTTCATAGAGTTGTAAGTAATGACCATAATTGACTATTTAAGGTAAAAAATTAATTGATAGTTGCATGAAATAGCAGACTATTGGACAGCGACGTATAAAACAACGATAACGATTTCCCGAGTTCCAATTTCTTTTTGAATTTTTTCCTATTTTTCTCCATCACTCACATCATCTTGACTTGCGGGGCTCCCGGGCGATCGCCCGGTCTGCCCATACCTAGCGCCGGCATTGCCTTGAGGAACCCTTCGAGCTCATTGTTTCTTTGAAGGAACCTAATCTTTAAGTAGCAGATAAAATAGTTTATCAAAGGTTTTTGCTATTCAAATTCGCAAAATTATTTAAATACTCAAAAATATATAAAATAGAGTGATTGCCACATAATATTAATAATTTTACACTCAGGTATCGTTTATTTTTCTTATTGGGCTCTCAAACTACAGAATTTTCAAAAACTATGTTTTGTTTCTCACATATTCTGAAACACGACGTGTGGCATAATGTAGTTTTACGCATAATCAGGTTTGAACTAAATTCATATAAATTCATTTATCCCTTAAAATGAAAATAATTCTTATTTTGTTCTATTCGGGTTTTACCCTTTTAATCTTTTAAAAGTTGACTGAACAATCTCACATGTTTATACAATCAACTACATTTTATATCCAATTTATATTAATATTTATTGTAATTTTATTTCAATATTATATCAATCTATTATTTTAACAAGACAGTCCACTAGCCCCTTCCTACATGAAAAATTCCTTGTATAGATGATTACATTTTATGCGTTTTGACTGAGCAAGTAGTGATTACTTGAGGAACCCCCTGTCGTTTCAGGGAACCCCGGGGTTCCGCGGAATCCAGTTTGAAGACCCCTGGACTAGACGATGCGATGGCGAAGTCTAGCGTGCTCGGCGCTCTAGATACCGTTGTTACAAGAAAAAAGTGATAATTAATTTATGTACGAGTGTATATTTGGCGTTTGGGTACGTTGTCGGACTTTACCGGCTAGCAAACGATGTCCCCACACCTGGATGTAGTTCAATTTCAAAGCTTGGGCGTAAGAGAGACATGGGTGAACATAATGTAATCTCTTCACCGTATCTAGGAAACTCCGCCTGCCTGAGCTTTTGTTCGTCTCACAGCTACAGAAACCGAACGATTTTGTTGGGAAGCTACGGCTCTATTTTGGCCTCCACCGAAAACCGACCGCGGGATCGTACCACAAAAAGCTAGCCCAGTGTCCATGAGAATGGGAGGCATCGGAGTTAATGTATAATCTACTTCAATGCTTTATAATTGACACAGTCAATCCACTCTCTAAATTTTTGCCCCATATTTCACACCCGGAAGAAATAGTATTTAAACATTGTATAACAAACTTTTAAAGGCAAATCACGTACTTGGCGTACTGCGCTAGTGATTTTCTTTAAGAGAAATTCTTCCCTTGCTTTGGATGTCACTATAAAACTAAATTCATGCATTGAAATCTATTCATTGATTTTGCACGAAGATATGTAAATATATTGACTCGGTGGAGCTCATCTTGCACATAAATTGGTTTCTCTCTGTTACTCTCTAACAAACCCATCCAAGAAAACAATTTTAGTTTTTTGAACATTTACTTTTATAGTGGGAATTCTGATTCGGTGTTGACGTTCTTATCAGAAGAAATAAAAGAGGTCATCTTCGTCAACATTTACTTTAATGACTTTAATTACTTACATTTACTTTTATGACTATTTCTTACTGAATCTTTTCAGGGCGGTTAAACTCTTGTACAAACCCCCAAATGCAATGAAGAATTATGTTTAAAAAATAGCCTACTTTTTCTAGGAAACATTTCATAGAAACAAAACAGCCGGTAAATGGAGTAAAACATTTTTACTTCATTTCAATTTGGCCGCGAGACAAAGACTCCGCTTAGATTAAAACTGTACTTCAGCAATATGACTATTTTGTAGATCTGACACACTTCTTGAGCACCGATAGTACGTCGTGAGTAGAGGTTTAGCGTGACAAAATTAAAGGAATAGTCCGCAGCACCAATGCAGTAACTTTTCGAAGTTCTGATTTCAGATGCACTAGTTATGTCCTAGTCAAAAACTTCAATACCATACAAAATTTTCGGCTGAATAACACAAAAACATTTTATTCAACAAGTTTGAGTACAACTAATTTATATTCAGAACACAATTGCGATAAAGAATCACAGCGCACTGCATCTCTCCCACTGAAGGTAAATCACTGTGCGGTCACGGATGTCACACGTCTTAACTTAGGAGGAAAGTAATCAATAACTTCGTATAGACTTCGCAATGAAGATCAACACAAATTATTTATAGTTCTATCATGGACCTTTAACAACTGATGACGACAATTTGATTGAAATAGTTTAACAAGTGAAACAATTTAATGTTACAATATTAAACAATGATAATAATACATTATTATTATACAAATAAACAATAAACTCCCATAGAAATCCACATTTAAAATAAATATTCCTAAATACATTCTTGAATGACAAGTAGAAAGACCTCCGATAATTTAAAACTCCCATCATACTTAGGGCCTACGCCATCGTGCGACTTGGAATCACATACAATGGGTAAATTAAATTTTGATAGGTTAATAAAACAAGTTAGTAGACAAATGTCACCGCTTCAATAACATGTGAAATCGGAAAGAGTCTTGGTAATGAAATTTTGATCTTATCAGAAAGCTTGTAAAGATATACAGAAATTGTTCATTTTTTTGCAAATGTCCAACTCTTATTTCATCTGCCATCATTATTTACATCAATCTGTCACTACCATATCGATCACAATTTATTTTTGTAAAATTATAAATGCATCTTGCCAACAGATGTCTGCCGCGTGATTTGTTTTTATCAATAAAATGGTATAAAGTAAGCTATATCAAGTAAATGGTATTAACTGAAATCTTCTGATTGAGTTTTTCAGTTTCTAGCGCAGAATGTATTTGAATAAGAAGTTTACAATCGTATGTTTACGGCGTAATAAAAACGCATTTCGGAGAAACAAAAGAGCTTTACAAAAAAACCATGACGTTTATAGTGCTTTGGTTTTGCGAACTAGCGAGTAATTGGCGTGATATTTACACTCAGAGTGAAGTAGCTTAGATTTTTTATGTTAATTCCAGAGAGTGCTTGCATTTATATTATAGTTTCGATATATTGAAATTCTGCGGGGAGGGCAAATAGCAACCGAGCTTTTCTTACATTTTGTTTTGAATTATGTTTATTGTAGTTAGTGTTTTCCATTTACAAAAAAAGTATTGACAAGTTTCAACGTAACACGATTGTAACGCACATTATTCAAGCATGATTAATTGTGGACATGAAACACACTGCAATAAATTTTCCAAATTACCGAATGCCATACTGCATAAGAGTTAAATTACATATGAACTGAACGAACTTCATAGATTCGGGAGTTCCTAGAATACATACACAATTCAGTAACTTGCAATTAATCCATGACTCTAGTGTTCAATAAGTGCAGAACATGAAAATTCGGTGTGTAAAATGTTTATAGCTGTTGCGCTAAATGTAACTCAAACATTCTGAAATAAAGTGTTACTAGAAAGAAATTAACAAATACAATAAAACTTCACACACATTTCTCGTACATCATGTAATATTACATGAGACACCATCTATTGAATGCGACACACACACACACACACACACACACACACACACACACACACACACACACACACACACACAAAGAGTCGTAACGCAGTCTAACATGTGCTCGTGTGCGTGCTCAACAGTTTTAGACCACTTCAACAACTCATTAGCGCACTAATGATTCATTACTTACAGAATTCTCAGCAACCGCAGCTTTCTCGTGTCACAATTGCTTCAAACAAAATTTGAATCACAACACACAATTCTGTCATTCACAAGTACACCCAAAAAGACATTTTAGAACGAATTCCCGTAGCACATCCGACCAGTTCACGCTCTTCTTAAGAACTAACATCTGAATACCTCGTTCAATGTTGTGACGGTCAAGTCTCGCGACTAGACGTGCGATAGCAAGGAAACGGTTCGCGTTACATATTGATCTAACGAACTATCTTGATGCGCGTTCTCGGAAATGGTCCTAACTATTCAGAAGTATATTGATAAAAGAAGCCAGAAATCTTATAATATACTACTACTACATAACTTACATGCTACATCAGGAATTTGAATCTGATCTTTTATCATACCTAACGAGAAAGAATTGATTCCCTTCCTTGAGAAAACAGAAAGATCAACGTGAACCCGCGAATATTGGATACATTCAAATTAGTACCAAATATTCAGTTTGTGCATTCTTTTCAACCAATTTTTATTTCAAATATGCTTTTAGGACTGAATAGTCGTTTTGCACCGCATTTTCGAAGCTACCCAATGGTTAAGGCTCCGACTTTGACCTTCACCAAAATACTTCGTTGCCGAACACGTGGCTTGTTTGTAAGAGGGCAAACGAAATGATGATAGTTGATTGATGAAATTGAAAATACATTACTCAAGCTACCCAATGTACTGCTCTCGTTCGCTCCGGTCTATTATTGACCGGAGTCTCGAGACGGATTCGTTTATTGAGTCCGTTGAAGGTAACGGCTCACGCATTTTAAATGTAGTTTTCGAGAAACTTTTCGAAAAAGGCTAGGAATTCAAGAAGTTTTGGATAATGATAAAACGCATCTAGAAGTTGAAAGAGCTGTTAGCTGTTGAAAGAGCTGTCTGTAAGCTTCTGTTTAAACAAAAATGAAAAATGACGCAAGCATTTTGCGTTTTTTTCTTTTTTCTTTCCTTCTTTCTTCAAATATCCGGCTCATTTTACGGTCCGACCACGAGGGCATCTTTCTTCCTCCTCCTTATTCCTCCCCCAGCCGAAACGAATTATGGGGAGCGGCAGCGGTCGAGGGCTTCGGGCGGAGCAGCGACGGTGGCGGCCTCGCCGTCGGCGGAGCGGGCCAGCAACATGGGTCGACGGACCGGCAACATGGGTCGGCGGGCCGGCGAAGATGGCGGGCTGGGCCGCCCGGCGGCAGCGGGCGAGCAGCAGGCGCGGGCCATCGCCCATCTGTCAGCACCCTCCGGCGGCAGGCGCCTGCCGTCCCCGGGCTAGCCACCTCCATCCACGGTTGCAGCGATTAACAGCCCCACCCACGGTTCAGTCACTTGCCATCTGGGCCCGCGGCCTCCCCCCGGGCCTAGATTGCCAGTGACGTGCGACCTGGGATGTCGGCCGCTCGCTGATTGTGAGTGAGCTGCAACCTAGACCTCCGGGTGTCGATCTGCTACCGGGCCTGACCGCCTCAGTCAAGAGTCTGGAACCCGACTTGGGTGCACGTCGGTTGATGGCTTTGACCGGTGGCAGCAGGCGTCTGCGGCCCTCTCGTGGCCCGCCGTGGCCCGACCCGTGGCCCGACCCGTGGCCCGGCGCGCGGCCCGCCAGTGGCCCGGCCGCCCTCCAGACTGCGCGGGCGACAGCGCGGCGCACGGCGCGTGAGCGAGGCCGGCCGGCCAGCCAGCGCCTCGCGGCCACTCGGCCGCCAACTGTCCAAGGCAATACCGTACACATATCTGCAGCGTTGTGAAGAACTTGCTCTTATTAACGTAGTGTAGCACTAGGTAGACTGTGCAGGCGCGACCTGCCACGGGAGGTTGCCTTCCTCTCGGGTAGTGCGGTTGTCGTTTTAGCTCTCAAAAAACTGTTGACGTAGCTTTAAGGAAAACAAGGGAAGAAGTGTTATAAGACATTGAACTCTCCCGCAATCCTTAGTGTAGTGTTTGCTGTGAGGTACTTGAACATTACCTTGACCCCCTTCCCTGCCTAAGAAACTGCGTCGTTTTAATGAACAGCGATGTAAGTTACACGGGAATAGATTATGTCGTATGTCTACGACTGGTTTTTCTTGCAGAATCTTAAAAAGTAACCAGTAGCAGTGGTATCGTTTCAGGGATTCATTAGCCTTCGAATCTGAGCTTCTCTTCAAATGTGTTAAACTACATTAGTACCTCACAGAATGCGCAACTTGCGGCAATACATACAAACTTCTTAAAAAGGAAAAGAAAGAAATCGAAGAGCGGCCTCCCACGTCCCTCACACTTTCGTGTGTTGGAGTTGAAGTTATCTGCCAGCGAAGAACTTTCTGGGCAGAGAAAGAAACTCCTCCGCAGTCAGGGTAAGGAATGCGAGAGGGCGTGGCACATAAAATGATGTGTGATGGCCATGTCGTATGCTGGGTCTGAAAACTTCCATTCCAGCGGTTGTCAACAGGAGCACAAGAAAGGTTGACAAGTTTTTCCTACACTGAACTACTTTCTTAATAAAGTGCAATTTACAAACAGAAACAGTAGAAGTAGAGCATTAATCAAGTCAATTGCCCTCACAAACGAGGATATATATCTTATCCAATCTTCCTATATCTACATATATGCATATGTTCTCAAGAGGCTCAACTGTTTACAAACGTATGTATTGTTACTTCCATAATATGTTTTTAAACATAAAGTAAATGAAACTGCAAATATCTAGCAGAAGTAAGGATGAAAAATAGAAAACATGTTGACAACCACTGGCTTTCAGTTGTATATATCTAATACTAAATATTGGAATTAAAGTGACTTATCTAATAGAAAATTTTATGAATGTGTGTTTGTTTGAATGTCTGCCTGGATGCACGATTACAAATTTCTATGTCCCTTTCTAAACAGCATGTCGAGAATGCAAATAGAACAGTAGAATATTCACTATGGCTCTTTCAAGCAACAGTTTAGGCTCAATACAAAGACTACATCGTGTCTTGCTTGCTGAATGAAAGATGTGACAAGGATTTATCAAACAAGGATCATATTTTATCAAGGAGACTGTCAATATGAATAACAAAACAAATTCTTGATGTTTAGTAAAATTTACATAAGTGGCAAATTTGTAAATGATATGCTAATATTTCAAATAAAAATATTATCCACGAATATTGAGTTCGATTTCATTATCAGTTTCAAATTAAAATAAAGACTTCGCATTCATTTCCATTCTACAATCTAGACTGTTTATTTTCCTCTGAAACACTTCTCAGAGGCAATCTTACCAACTGTTTCCTAATGAGAAGTGTTATCCCCTATTTTACTATTTGCAGAATTTTTCATTTACGGAATTGCCTAAAATAATTGTTAAGAAAATATATTCTTATCTGACTCTTCATAACGAAGTCTGCGTTACTTGTCTAAGGCAGCTGACTGCTATCTAATAGTGTCTTAACTTTTCTGCTAGAAGTATGCTAGATATTATTCAGGGCGAAAAATCACTGTCACATCGTTTCTCTTTTAAATGTAGCATGCATGGAAAAAGGCTGCATGACCACCATAAGTTTAGAATAAGTAAAAACTTACTTAACATAGTATGTTACTAGATACGCTCCTTTTGTGCTTGAAAGCTTCCGACAGGAGGTCATAAGGTTATTCTGAAACTATTAGCCAACCAGGCCATTATAAAATTTTATTTTTATAAACACCCAAGGGACAGCAAGTTACTGAAATGTAGATAAAATTATATATTGTAGTGCTGTGGTAGTTGTTGAATTTTTCTCTTTCTCTCTCATGACCTTTCATTCTCTTCCATTGTACACTGTAATGCATGATAACTTAAAAAGTTATGAGAATAATACAGTAAAGCTAGTCATCACAGCACATACATATAGATATGTAGAGATATTCAGATAATCTCCTTAATCTAGAATCCAGTGATGTCATCTACAAACATATGTAACTGAAATGTCTGGATAAGAAAGGCAATGCCTAGGAACTGTCAACCAATTTCTCTGATTAATTATGCAAAAATGTGTTATCTTCCAAAATTTTCATGTTATTCCAACTCATATTCATGCTTCCAAAAATCTATTCTGTATTCATCATTGTCATTTTGTTCTAAAAGATCATATTCTCTAATTCAAATGTTATTATAATCTATCTCTTCTCATATAGAGAAAATGTTTATCTATTAAACATTATAATGTTTTCTAGGTCTCGTAATAAAGAACTCCTACTTCTAAATACAATTCCTTTTTTTTCTAACAGTCTTGTTGATATTATTTAACTAAATATATATGACTGAATAAATTCCTCTAATGTGTATTCATAAGGAAATGTTTTACAACCAACGAAGACAATTCAAAACAATTTTCAAGCTCTGCAATATAAAAATGTCTGTAAATAAAACGATGAAAAAACATTTTAGATCAGTGAATAAATATTTAATCACGTGACATGATACTCATCATAAATTCTCAGCGTTTGGTGAGTAAATAATTCTGACAAGTAGGTTTACGTTTTCAAGTCAACTTCAAAGAATTTCTAACCGCCACTTCTTTTTTTAATGATCATTCTATTAGAAATTACAGAGAATGGTGAAAAGACTAAGGATGAAAACACACTTCGATATGAGAATATGAATAGAATTCATGATGGAAATATATGGATGATCTAGTCCGGCGCACCGATTTTTGTTCATTCTGTGCAGCACTAGTTTACGTTTCGTGACCGCACCACGGGCACATCGTTTGAAAGTTCAGACCAGACGCTGGTTGCTACGTTGCAAGCGAGAAGTGTAGAGATTTTCAAAGTGTCATAAATTGACAATTTTCAACAAAAAGTAATACGATGAAGATGTAATTTCAATAAAAGATGCAACATTAAAAAAATGTTTCTAACCTATGTTTCAATGATATGTAACAAGGTGATAATTTTGGAATCTCTCTGCATTAAAAATTCCTGCTAATACTGTGACGCAGATTGGTGCTTGAAGACCAATGGCTGAAGTCGGATACCATGTGCAATAGTTCACCCATTTTTTCCCATCATGGAATGTTTTATCAAGGTAGATGAAACACTTGGGGAAGTCTCCACGACTTTTTTCAATGAGGCTTTTCCTATACCTAAAGCATATTACCACATTCGACTAAGTGCTTTCATTCGCTGACAAAATCGCACTAGGTTGTGGAGTCAACTTAACGTGGGACTCAGCAATGCAATGAACACGAAGACAAACACAATGTGGAATTCGAATCCGGGTCGCTTAAGACACAGGCGCCGAGTCAGTGACAGATCTAAGGGGAGGGGGTCCATACCCCCAACCCAGTATTTTTTTGTAATTGTAGTCAACATATCCAAAATAATCGCCGTATGTAGATCTAGTCACATTCAAAGCAGTATTCTCATTATGAATATACTCATACACGATTTTTATTCATACTGACAATCTTTTGTCACTATTGTAAATGTAAGAGGAGGATCTACAAATGCTTTGCAATTTCGAAATTCCAAAAATGTTAAAGAAAATCAGACTAGTCAAATTTTTAAACAGCAGTAAGCTCTATTTTAGCGTAAGAATTAAAGAAAGCATTTGGAGCCATTGTTTGAAAATAGTAGTTTACGTCCTGGGGGCTTCATATAAAAAAATCTAAATCTTCCTTTTCATATTCACATCATGAGTGCATAAGCCCATTTCGTAGGCGCGGGCAAATCCATTGATTAGTATTCTTTTCTTTAAAATTCTGTTAACTATTTTGGCCCCAGTGGTGTCCATAGACGCACGGGCAGGCAGTGCTTTAAAAAACACTATTTCGGTATTAGGGACCCCTCGTAACGTGTATTTCTGTTAAAATCTCGACATCAATTTTTGGCAGCATTCGAATACTTTACCTGTGCTATATACAAGTATACGAAAACTTACAAGTATACGAATACTTGTATACGAAAAGTAAAAATAATGCCCAAATAATACGGATTAGTTTTATTTTAAAATAATTTTTAAATCATTGATTTACATAAGAAATTATAAGTTTCAGCAAAGACATTTTATAAATAATACATTTTTTTTTTACTTTTTAGATATATACATTTCAGTTTTACTATATAGCTATTTGCGTTACAAAACATCATTTCTCAAAAGGACTGACAGTACTCTGATAAACATCAATTAGTTTTTGCCAAGGGTTGGGCAACTTTCGTAGGCTTGGAGGTCATTTTTTAAAACAACTTTACTGAAATCTTACAAGCCACCCATAGTTGAATTAAAATGATCGTTTACTTTCAAATGTAAATCATTTCAAAATTATTTAAATCACTGATGTTCAAACAATAAAATCCGTATACAAAATAAGCCCCCAGCAAAGAAGGTAACCCTTATATATAAAAACAAAAAAAATTATAAAAATAGATATTTTCATTGGCAGTTTGGGATGTTCAATTAGACGGTTGGGTGGGCTAGTTGCAATCGATAAGTCCTTTGATGCTGGGAGTTCCAAAGGCCTCTGCCTAAGCATGAGACTTGGTGAGGGACGGGCAGTACTTGCAGATCATCTGCGAGATGAACTCGATGAGCGTGCGCGTGGGCCGGCCCGACATGCCCTTGTGCAGGTAGTGGTTCTCGTGGCCGTTGGTGCGGAAGATGCCGCGCACGTCGATGTGCATCCACTCGCCGCACGGCACGAACTCGCGCAGGAAGGCGGCTGCCTTGCACAGCCCGCCCTCGTCCAGCCCCACGTTCTTCATGTCCGTCGACGTCGACTTGAGCACCTGCGCAGCGCCAGGCAAGCGGCCCTTTGCCTTAGCGGCTCTCTCTTATACAGCTACCCCGCCAACCCAACAACCCAATTCAACACTCGTCCACACGTCCTGTCCGCCTGTCCACATACGAACACTCGCCCGCCCATCCGCCCTCCCAACCAACCATTCACTTTTCTCTCCCCACACCCAACCATTCGCTAGTCAATACACCCACCCAGCCATTCATACACCCGCCCACACATCCACACACACCTGTCCACCTGCTCACACAAAAAAGTCCATCCGCCCTCTTAAGCAACCATTCGCCCTTCTTTCTCCACACTCGCCAACCCTACGCCCGCCAACGCACTCACACACCCAATCACACACCTGCCCACACGACCACACATACCCGTCCACCCACTCTCACACAAATATCCGTCCGCCCTCCCAACCAACCATTCGCTCATCTTTCTCCATAATCCAATCACACACCCGCCCCAACCACACACTCCTGTCCACCTGCTCACACACTGACATTCGTCCGCCTTCCCAACCAACCCTTCGCTCTTCTTTCTCCACACTCAATCATTCGCCCGACAACGCACCCACCCAATCACACACCCGCCCACACACGTGGCTGCCTGTCCACCCGCAAACATCCGCTCGCCTCGTCGGACTGTTCGCTCAATATACATTCGTTCGTCTTTTTGTTATTCAGTATTAATGAATAATGTATGTCGTAGTATCATTCAACAAGAACTAAGGTTTATTATCAATATATTCGTACACTTCGCAAACAATGATTCCATGCACACAATATACAAGTAGTACATGGTTACCACCCTCAACTATCTTTTCAGTGCACCGGAGGAGCATAACAATAACCAGTGACGCCGCCGACTATTCTTTCAGAAACGTCAACTCATCCCTCTCCCCACAACCAAACATTCTCTCACCAACCCACCCACCCACCCATCTGTCCACCCACCTACATACTCATTCCCCCCACCCGCCAATCCATTCACCCGCTCGTTAATTCGGTCTGTCAGGTCGCATCCATTTGTTAATTCTTTTCTTTTTTTAATGTTCACGGGAAACTCTCAAATCCCTCCTTGTATCAAATATTTTCATTCCCTCTTTGGAAATCTCTGATAAATTTATTTTCCTTTCATCCTTTACAGAATTCATCATCGGCAGATCAACAAGAGGTCTAAGGGAAAACTCTTCCCACTCCCCTAAAAACTATACTTTTTCAATAGACAGTAAATTTTCTAACAAATAAATGAATATATATTTTGAAAATAGCCAATTTTCCTCACTATTACACGATTAAACATATTTTTAACAAATGGATTGATAAAAAAGAAGTAGGTATTTACATAAAATTAAATTTGGATTGCTTCTCGAAGGTTACCCTCCCCAAAATTACTATCTACGGGAAACGTGCGCGCGTACAATCTCAAATGATTTTTTTAGACATTTTTCTGAATTTTTCTTAAACATTAAAATTTTATGTTACGTCTCTTGTGTCAAACTGTCACACATTGTACCAGCGCATAGTTGTTAATTAGTTTTAAGTATTTTCAGTTGATTCATTTAGCATCTTTCTAAAGTGAATGGAGATAACTAAGCAATGACCAGTAATGTCTGAACTTAGCGCGACAACCCGCGTACGGGCCATAGCCTACCAACAGCGTCCCGGCCTCGCGGCCATGGGGGTACGTGTGGTTAGCATGAAGACATCCCCACGCCGTATTCTGGTCTTCTCAACCTGATAAGTGAGTTTTCTCATCGTAACACAGCAATAGATACTGGGACATTACAAGGAAAACGCACGTTATAATCTTGCCCAACCGGGTATCGAACCTGGGGTCGCGTCATGGAAAGCGAGCACGTTCATCAATAAGCCAAACCGTGAGGGCGATTAGTAATGGCTTAATAAAATTAAACTGAAACAGTTGTTTGCAAAGGAATTCCTAGAGGAGTTGAACTACTTCGCTGGAATTGCACGCCCGGCAACGTCATACAGTGTGCTGGCGCTAGCCCGCTCGCTCACCTGGCGCGAGTAGTGCCTCCAGAGCGGCATGCGCCACACGCGGTCGCCCGTGTGGACGCCCGACATGTGCAGCGAGTCCCAGAGGAAGTCGGAGTTGGTGAAGACGGCGGCGCACGCCCCGCCCAGCGACTGCTCGGCCTCGCGCGTCAGCGTCCCTGCACAAGCCCACGCTCTGCGTCCCAGCATCCCGGCCGCGATGCGAAATGGAACGTCAGCACACGCAATGTATCTGCTAGATACCACTGTCCTTTGGCTAGTTATCGATGGTCTCCCCTTTAACCCCAGGATGTTTGGTCTCTGAGGCCCTGTGCGATAAGCTCTTGAAAAATACACTTTTTTTCGTTCTTAATAACTTCATTTCTTAACAAAAGTCAACTCTTAGAGTTAAACAAATTATTATTTTTTTTAAAATAACTATTAAAAATATAAAACCGCACTTATTGTTCCTAAACCTGGATTTTTTTTTCGATTTCCTTAATCTTTTTTGTTACGAATAACCCTACTGATGCTGTTGAAAGACCAAATAATTCAATTTTACTGAAGTGGCCAGCTCGAGATCATATTTTTGGCCTGAACGAATATCTTAGGCAGCGTAATGAAGCGTGTGTCAATATGAGTTCTCTTAAGATTTCTTTTTCATAAATGCAGCCATTCTTGCTGAAATAGTGCAAGTCAAATTTAAATTCAGTAAAGGAGGTGCCTTGAAACATTTAATGTGCAACCAGTAATAAAGTGCAGCATTGATCCATGTTCTCATCTACGTAGTTATGACGAATCCTAGTGGCAGATACATTTCTAGCAGTTTCTCTTGGAACATCAGTTTTCGTCGGAGCTTTGACAAAAGCAAAACAAAAAAGTATTTTTGCACACTCGAAAGCAATCTTCTGATTTACATTTTACAGAAGATTTTTTTAAATACTTTCTTATACACATACATTATTTAACGTATAAATGTATTTAAGTACGTCAATTTATGCCCATGAAGTAAAAAATTCTCAACCGTCACAAATACGTTGAAAATATCGCAATAGGATTTTGTATATTGATGACGAATAAGAAAGTAGCTTTCTTACGGAATGTGGAAGTTGTAACTAAAAGCAAATTAAAATGCGATTACTGCATGTACGACTGTAATTGTGTGTGTGTGTAAAGGGAGATGAGAGAATAAGGATAACAAAGAAAAGATCGGGTGCGGTCCGTGGCCCGGTACTGCTTCGGCATTCGCCTGATACTAATCAGAGAAATCAAGGAAAACTGCTCTGAATATGTCAAACTGACGCGTGCGTCTTCATAGCTCTAATCAGACCGATCCTCCACCTGGCGCCACTCACCCACGTCGATGATAAAGCGCGGCCAGAAGTTCTGCGCGTAGTAGAGCGCGTCCGCGAGCACAAGGCGCGCCTCCATGTCTGTGCTCTGCACGCGGATGCTCTTGCCGTTCATGGCGGTGACGATGTCGCCGGGCTTGTACGAGTTGCAGCCGGGCATGTTCTCGCAGAGGGGGATGAGGCCGCGGATGTTGATGGGCATGTGCATGGAGGCGAGCGCGCGCGTCGTCGCCACCACCACCGCCGCGCCCGCCATCGAGCCGCGCATGTGCACCAGTTCTCTCGGGTGCTTCAGGCACAGGCCGCCGCTGTCGTACGTCACGCCGCTGCCCACCTGCCACCAGTTTGCTTGTATCAGAGGTTATTATTCAATGGCAATTTGTGATATTGTGAAGCAAGTCAAGGGCCACAATGCAGAAGTCATAATTTATAAAAGTAAAGAATAAAAACTCGACTTCTTTTACTATAGTTTTTACTTTCTCGTTTATATTTAAAAAGAAAAAATGAAGTAATTTTTTGTATTTAAAAAAAAATAAAGAACGACGAAGTGTTTAGTAAAGGGAATGGAATCAACAAGACTTTTTTGCCTATGATGTATAATTTTATTGAAAAATTAATAACGCTCTGATTAAGGACTGATTTAGATACACTGGAAACCAACAAATGCGCACCAACAAATGAAATGAAATAAAATTCCAGTAAGTGCCAAGTTATCAGATTCGCACAATATAGAAAGACCGACGACGAATATAAGTTGGGAAATCAGAATATTCGGCGGGCTATGTTCTGTACGAATTTGGGAAGTGTAGTAAATGAGGATCTGGGATGGCTAGAACATGTACAAGTATACGTAGTGGAAAGTGCATGGAAGGATTACATTTTCTGATTACGGTTCTAAGGAAAGGACCTCGGTCCTAAGACTTCCTAGTAAAATATTGTAATTCACAAAACAAAAACTAGAATTATCTCCCAAAATGAAATATCGCTGGAATCGAAATGACACCCTTGGTCGTTCTACTGCTAAAGAACATTTACAATTCATGTTTCGGAACAAATTATTATCCTTATTTAAATTTATTTGATAAAATGTCTAATAAATATTTTTGTAGACACTTAAAATAATAATAATAATAATAATAATAATAATAATAATAATAATAATAATAATAATAATAATAATGGGTCGCAATTTTTAAAACAATTTTATTTATAAAATACAAAAGCGGCCTTTCCATGTCAAAACAGCCAAAATTCCCCGACCATCTTTCGATTGGACTGAAACTTTGTAAATCGTTTTAAAAAGACGAAACAATACTGAAAATTGTCTTTATGGCTTTAAATTCTTTTCTATTAACTTCATTTTGAAAATTATGAAATTGCATGTATTACATGAATTTCGGAGGGTATTATCAAAAAACTACTAAAACTTCTTCAAATTTGATTTTACTTTTCAACTTGCTTTATATCACTTATGTATACACCCCACCTCGAAGATTTAAAACTATAAACCTATTATAAGGGCATTAATAAGGCCATATTAAGGGCAGAGTAAAAAATGATTTTTTTTTCAAAATTCATTTTCTCAAATACTCTATCTCAATTTTTAGTTGTTTTGTTGTCAAGTTGTAGCGGAGACTTTGCAGTTTGTAGTTGTTAAAGAATATCGGTGATAAATTGGATTTGTCAAAGTTATTATCAGTTAAAGTTACATTTTCATTTTTGCTTTTTATGGGTTTAGGGGAACTATACGTACATACGCTTATTTGTAAATATTGCTTTTATTTTTTAGTGATTGATTCACATACATTTTAAATGTATCTGAAGCATATTTATGAAGTCAGAAACTTCTATTTATATATAGCAGAATGTTAAATAACAATTATCAACCTAAAATTTAAAAAAAATATTTTAATACGCAATAGTCTCCATATTAGCAACAAGTCTGATGTTCGATTGCTTTATAATGTCTTTTCTCTTTGTTGATCTGCAACAGATGTTTAAAATAGTTTTCAATATCTGTTTTTACTAATGTTAATCAGAAAACTATTATTAAATAATCGTCTTACATTGTTTTGAGACCTTCAATTACAGCAGGACAGCATTTTCGGTTATAACCTTCTGATTCAATCAATCGTTTCGTTTTCATCCAAAAAGTGAAGTTAAAAACTAGCTGAACCGTCTATTAATAGCTAGCAAGTATGGAAGTTTCTTATTCCTCTTATAGACACAGTGGGGCGAAACACTTTTTTAGAACTTTGTTAAACAATTTCTTATGCAACGGATTAGTGCTTTACAAGAGAATTTTGAAACAGCTAACTCCGTATTACGCTTAATTTGAGCGAGGCCACTCCCACTGGAATCGATTTCAATTTATGTTTAATGTTGTTTGGGTGATTTGGAGGAATGGGGTGATTGAGGAAGGTTGGGGTGGTTTGGAGCTAGAGGGTTAGGAATTAGGTTACATTAGACGAGGAAATATGTTATTAAGATGGTCTGAATTTGTCTTTGGAGAATCTGGATTGAATTTTCCATTTGATGTAGAATTTTCCAAGCAGGAAATTACTTGCGGCACTTTGAAAAACCTTTTGTTTAATTCATTGGCGTTTGTACTCATATCTTCTTTTTCAGCAAAGTTAAATGTAATACCAGTTATATTTTCTTACGTTCATTTGTGTAACTGTCTTGGTGTTTGAATTTGACTATCAGAAGACATTTGTAAACTAGTTCGAAAGGCAGATCGCTTTAACGCTCTCCCTAAACCATCGCTAGGTCCCTTACCATGCGTCGTAGCAAAGAAATTCCACTCAGCTGAAGACAGCTTGAGAATATTATACTTATTTTTAAATTGAGCTCCAGCTCCATCTGAAAAGTACATGACTTTCTTTATGTTTAAAATTTTAGTTTTCTAGAATTGTATTAGTTCTATTTGAAAGTAAAACACAGCTGCCGTGTTATAATTTAATTCGTCTGACATTATGAGAAAATTGATTGGAACAATAGCTTCTTCGCTAGGCCAACGCAAATAGATGTATTGTAGCTTGAGCTTTGTTCCAATGTATTCATTGTACACTGTCTTGAATTTTGAATGCGTAGTAATCCGATAAATCCGCTACTACAGCCAAACAAAACTGAAAAATATTACGAATAATATATCTACAGCACAATGCTTGCCCCATGATTCTGCATTGTTGAACGAAAACTACATTTCAATATTCGTGAACTGTTTAGAAGATATGACGGTAGCTCACAATTGGTGGGACGCCTGGTAAAAATAGAAGTATCTGCCTTCGAAAATATGCTTCAGATACATTTAAAATGTATGAGAATCAATCACTAAATAATAAAAGCAATTTTTACAAATGAATTTTTAAAAGGATGTTTACAAATGATAAGCGTATATATGTATCGTTATCCTAAACCCATAAAAAGCAAAAATTAAAATGTAACTTTAACTGCTAATAACTTTGGCAAATCCAATTTATCATCGAGTTATATGGCGAGCATGACATATTATCATCACCAGCGTTTTCTTTCGTCACCCTACTACAGAAACTGAGACGACTGTATTGGAAAGCTGCAGCTCTATTTTTGCCACGATCGGCAATCGAACCTGCGATCGCACTTAGGAAAGGTAACACGGTGTTCAAGAACCACGTGCGAGGCTCAATTATAAATTATTAAAATAATTTAATACAATTTTCTCCTCCAGCAACTCGCTTTTTCACCTCAGAAAACCTCAACAGCTGGGCATCCAAACTAAACAGCAAAATAATTTTCTCAGTCTCTATGACCCCCCAAGAGTTGATATTACTTACATTCAAGAACACTTTGTTGTACAAACTGAGTTAACAGTAATGGAGTTCAAAAGAAATACAGAAAGTATCTCCAATGTCTACTAACATGTCTGAAAACAGTTTCTTTTGAAACTACACAAGGGGTTTTATACAAATTTTTTTTGTAAAAAAGAGGTACAATATAGCTAAATTAAAACGCCATACAATTCAATATATAAACTTATACTCACCAGTACAATGGGTCTCTCGTCATAAGATGCTCCGTAGTAGCTCAACTCGAGGAATATGGGAGGTTCACACGATCCTTTCGCTACGCTCAGGAAAGCACCCATTTTCTGCGTTTCCGCCCAGCCTTGGACCTTAATTTCGACGTTGATTCCGGAGTTGCAGAGGATATCCACAGCCCTCTGGGCGAAAAATGTTGGGGTCAGCAAATTCGCGGGCATATCAGTGAGCTGTCGAGCGAGGTTCTGCGCTGACGCTTTCTCCAGCCCAATTGTCCACCCTGTATAGTCGCAATCGTTATGCAATTCCAGAGGTGGCATCGGGAGTTGACTGCGTTTATTTTTGAATTCTTGGAAGCGCCACATTCCTAACGCTGCTCCCTCAGCCGATGATTCGGCATGTCCAAAAGATTCGACTTGAATTTTACTAACACCCAGTTTCTGAAGTTTCCGAACACCGAGCGCAGCTGCATTGCGAATATCCTCTTTGCCGTGGTCTATTTCTTCGGTTTCGTCCCAACCTGCACATTCTTCACCTAAACCCACAGCTGCAACTGCGCCGAAATCAGGATGTAAATCGAAAAGTAACCGGGCCTCGCCCTTCAAAGGAGGTCTGCCACCGGCCTTTATGGCTTCAACAAGCCTTCCACAAGTAGCTTCATTAAACCTCTCTGCAGCATGGGTAAGTCGTACCGATGTGCAAACTCCAGCGGCATTCATAGAAGTGAATACACCCAATACAAGCCCAGTTGGTGTCCTGTTTGCACCACATATTGCCTTTGTGGTGCCCTCTTCTGGAGTACATGGTGGTATACCGCTTAGGAATCTTTTCGGGCCCATGAAAATCCGATATATATTCGAAAACAAACCATAACGGGCTGCCATTGTGACAGATTAATTGACACGATTAGGTGTCCCTACCCAAACCAACCCCTTAAAGGAACTGCCCAATTTTATGACCTCCCCCTAAATGTCTCGTTAGGTTGCAACCCCAGTAACCCATATTTGTTACGGAACTCATTGTTGATATTAGGAGCTCCACAATGAATTCGGCATACGAGAATCTGAAACGGTATTACGACACGATGGAATCACTACACATCGATACATCCACGAAATGATTTAAAAGTGATATACTAATCAGGGATGTACGATATCCGTAGACAGTCAATATGGCACATTTTCGTTTAGTAACATCTTACATTGTTAATGAATGAAGAAACCTGGAAATTCTTATCCGATTTAAAAGGTACGAATATTGCTGTACTGCAAAATATAATGAGTTGCTACTAAACAAGACTTTAGCAATCAGCCATCATGACAACAAATATGAAATAAATAACTTGTGTAAATAGGGATTTAAGTATTACTTTCACACAGTTTATTAAATTGTATTGCTTCAAAAAAGAGATAGAATCGGAATACTGGTAAGTAAACAATTCGAAACATCTTATAGCTATAGTAAATCGAATGAAATAACTCGCTGTATCTCACTTTGGAAGAGATGTGCAGAGACATCAATTATTCAGGCGTCCATGGTAAACTTAGAATTTGCGCCCTTGTCAGGGTACACGTCATGAAAATATCGGTTTTTCGGGCCTCCCAGCGTTAGAACAGGGTCTGGGAGGTCGAAATCTTGGGGTTTTAACTAGTGCCTGGGTTCAAATAACATACTCAAAGAAAAAAGGTTTTATGACCTTTTTTTTTTCAGATAACCCCCTTTTTCAGTACCTACGGACTGGACTACAGCATCGAAACCTACAACTATTTCATACACAAAGAGAATCAAAACGGAGATTTTTTGATTGATCTTTTTAGGTTTCCTACTTATACTATATAATTATCTAAATAATATTACATGAATTGGAAGCACTTCGACGAACGACCTCGAATTTTCGATCGAAAAATCAGTGTTTAAATTTCCTTTGAGCTGTAACTCTGTTCACACGTCAAGATTAAGGTTTATAAGAACTTTTACATTAAAAATAGATTCCACTCATTTTTATAGACAATCACCTTTATTACAATTCTACAAGTATTTATCTTTTCATAACATTCATTGCCTAACCATAAAATGTGTCAATGTAAAATGTGATTCTATTACATTTTATTATAATGCAACTGTCATGTGTCTTTTTTTAATTTTATTTTTATTTTAGTGATGTTTGTTTTACCTGATGATGGAGACGCAGCATGAGCTCCGAAACGTAAACTTCAAAATATTTGAATAAATCATATTATGAAAAGATTAATACTTGTAGAATTGTAATAAATGTGATTTTCTATAAAAATGAGTGGAACTTATTTTTAATATAAAGATACATAACAGACAATCAATACTATTACTATTGTTTATAAGTATTGTTCCAAAGATGGTTAAGATTATTGCAGGTGGAGTGAAGATGCAATTTCGTACCCGAAAATCGATCTGTCTAATGAACGAATGGAAGCATTTGCCATGTGTAACTGTCGGATTAGAAGCTCTGAGCCGAAACTTGGTCAATACGACAGAAGTAAGATCTGTTGTGCCATTCCGAAGATCATTAAAGTATTTTAATTTTAGGAGTACTTAACATGAAACTCCTGTGACTTTTATTTATTATTATTATTATTATTATTATTATTATTATTATTATTATTATTATTATTATTATTATTATTATTTATTATTATTATTATTATTATTTATATTATTATTATGTAGATTCGATTTTCATTAAAATCTCTGACATTTAGAAAATTGCAAAAATCTTTGTGTTTAAAACTCTAGGGTTTTCGTTTAGAAATAAGTTCAAGCTTTGTACTCAACCAAATTTCGTGATTTTTGCTTTAAATGAAAGGTGGGAGCCCTAGATCAATTTTCACTTTCTCTTATCAACAAATTTTATGGAATAAACACTGCATTTTAATAATTGAAATTAGTAGAATGAAGGCTTATCTGCTGTCTGCTTATCTGCTGCTTTTTGCAATTTTCTAAATGTCAGAGATTTTAATGAAAATCGAATCTACACCATACTTATAAAGGTATTTTCTTCTATTGGAACAAACATTGTCATTAAATAATAATAATTTCATTATTTCATTTCGTGAGTTGTAATCGATCTATTATGAGCTTCCGACATTTCATATCCGAGGAAACACTTGAGTGTGAAGTTAACGAAGCAAACAGTGGCGAGTTTTCTTAACTTCGAAGCGTTTTTAAATGCAAAGATTAGAGATGGATGAAATAATACATATCATCTCTTTCAACTCAGATTTATTCAGAGAGGCGGCTTCCTAGGCTTTGCCATCATCAGTTTCGCAATGGGACAGGCAGAGTTTTTCCGAAAACAGTGCGCTCTAGCGGCAGCAGATCACAATAATCCGGTGATAAAAGTTGAAGCGTGAATTACAAAAACAAGATTTTCTCGAAAATGGCTCCAATTTTTTCTTCAGACTTTTGATAGGGATAGTGCTAAATGCTCTATCCCTATCTATATCCCCACTCTATAAGATGACATAAACGCAATATTGCTCTATCCCTTGGTTGTTTTTTTCTTCAAAAAATACAAAAATTTATGTTCTTTTACTTGTCTCCCCGTCGTTAATATTTACATTAGTGGCAATTTGTTCATATCGTTTTATTTACGAGTGCGTGTGCTTTAAATCTCATATAACGTTTCTCGAAACAGTCTTCTGTGAAAATAAACTCAAAATTCCACATTTTCAGAAACGCTCAAACGCCATTTTCTCAAAAATTGCTTCAAATTTTTCCTTATTTTTTTTCCAACTTGAAGTGCTAATTGCATTGTTTAATATGACGTAAAGTTTATTTTGCTGTACTCTTTTTTCTTCTTCAAAAATTACACAAATGTATTTTTTTAAATATCTCTCGCGCCGTTAATATGCACATTTCCAGCGATTTGTACGAATTATTGCATTTGTGAGTTGAAGTGCTTCAAATGACAATAAATGAAGGTTTCCGAAAACTCAAAAATTTTCTGTGAAAAAGAACTTCAAATTTCACATTTACAGCAACGCTTAAACGCCATTTTCATAAAAACGGCTCCAAATGTGTCAATGAAAATTGCTATTTAGGACGAGGTTTTACTCTTCTTTAACATTCTTACAGTAATATTTCTCTTCTACTATTAGAAAACCGAAAAACTGGGGAAAATGTCAAAAAAATATACATTGGTCGGCGATAGATAGCAGCTGGCAAGAGGATGGGGCAAGAGTAATGCCAGTCCACACGGAAAATTTTCATTCGTGGATTCACTCATTGTAGTTTGTTTTTTTTACGCACAGATCACTCAAATACACTCCATGTACGGGGAATACAACTGCGGTTACCGGGCAACTTATGCCACAAGAGGGCTTCAAGCGTTGCTTGTCTGCCCCATATGTGATGAAAGTCGGAGATAGTGTTGTCATAGAAGAAATCTATTATTTCAGCCTTTAATAATGTCAACAACACTTCATCCCAACACCCCACGAAGATTAGTGAGTGAAAATAAACGCAACGTCCAGCAAATCGTCTGATATGTAACATTTCACTAAAAAAATCAGTTATAATTATACGAGGTGTATTATGTTTTTAAGTTAAGGTGGTCAGTAGGATTTCTTTGCCAGTTTCCTTCAACATGCATTTACTTATCTTGGTAAATACAAAACATTTCAATTACATTATCCAAAACATGTTCAACTCTGTGGTCACAGTGAATTTTTATTGAATTGTTCCAGAATTTGAAAATCGCTCGCATTTCGTCTTCGAGAATAAATATTAGACGGCATGAAACAATGTATGGATGATTTTCGATTTTCTGTGTAGTGAATAAGTAGAACTTATCTAACTTTTCTTCAACTCTCCCTTAGTTCGATGTGATCGCAAGGGTTCAACTAATTCAAATATGTTTTCGAATCTGCCATACACCTCCAATTTTACAAGCCAGATATTTTTTTCTCAATGCGATTAATCCCTCAATTAAATGGCGTTATACAGAACGCGACCAAACCACAAAAAATTAAAGATTAAACATCGCTCTCTAGACAGTTGAACACAGTTCATTTAATTTTCACAATACATCCAGGCGATGTTTGCGTTGTACTTATCTTTGGAGACAGAAATGTTAAACCACTATTAATGCGTTTACGTCCAAAAATTACAAAATATGACCACTGATAGATATTATTAATTAAATTATGAAAAACTAATGTACATAGGGTGTAAATCTCACACATATCTCATTTTTGTGCAACCTTGCTGCTTGAAATTTTAGGTAATGTCCTAACTTTCCAAGACATTTTTCAACTCTGATTTTTGCGGCTTGGATATTTTCTGCATAACAAAATCATTCAATTGTAGATTTTTAAATGATGTCGGGCACTTTTTTTTAAAAATCTGAGTAATTGTTGAGTAATAGGTTGACGAGAAGGAAAGTTTCGGTATGCCGCACATTCCCACATAGTTTATTATACCAGAAAACTTTATGGATAAACATATAGGAAAGTTTGTTCGTATTTTATGCGCTATCGTACCGTACATCCGATTGCGATAAAACTTTGTCAACTTATTGCTTGCACTTGCGGGAAGAATAAAGGCACAGAACAATGGAAATGTGTGAATGTCTGCCGTACAGACGTCGATGATTTTAAGCGTTTATGCTGACAAGCGCCCCTGAAGAGAAGCTCTACGCAACCCGCCGCACCCTCAAGTATTAAGTGCGCCTTCGCTGCATATTCTGCCCCTGCGATGCCCCTAAAATATTGGCCGGAATTATTACTTTAACGTTACCTCGGGCAGGTAAATCAAATTTCTCCAACCAGTGCCATAGTGAATGCATGCCCAAATTCGAGGGAGAACGTTTTAACAATAGGATACTAGACAACCATGTCCAAACTAGGACATAAAACAAACCCATGCTCGCGAGAAAGTCTTTAATCTATTAAAATGTTTGCAGAGCGTAGCGTAAAACATGATTAACCCTCGCATGACCGAGCGGGGGACATAAGGCCCTCCAGTTATCTTTTTTTTTACAATTAACGGAAAAAGTGGTAGAATTTCTCTCGTGTATGTAAATATTCATTTATTTCAAATATTTTTCACTCTTTATGGTAATACTGTTTTTGGATTACATAGGAATGACTTTGGAAGGACTCAAGGTATCTCTCTTTTCTCTCTCGATGATATTTTTACTTCACATTCATATTTCTGGTGTACTTGACAATTGGTTCATGACTAATATGTCACTATTGTTAGAGTAACTTGTCAGTACTGGCAGCTAGCAATTGACTTCTCTTTACTCTCCAGGCAGCGTTTTACATTGTCAGTCGTGTTGCGTGAATTTTAAGAAATTGCTTTTACGACAGCTATGAGTAAGCGAGATATTAGACAGTAGATATCAGAGATAGATGCTTATTTTACATATATTCTAAAAGTTATATAAGTGAGCCCAAGTGATCTTGTAATAATAATGTGAAATTCCAAATATTTAATACAATAATTATTCCAAAGATGATAACGTGACTTAGATGAGCAAGCAAAAGAACTGTTTTTTCAATGTTTCAATATATTACAAAATATTTTCCATATTTGCACAAATGTTCATATACAATATTGTAAGATGATAAACAATAAACGTAATAAACCGGGAGCGGTAGCTCAGTGCATCAACTGATGTCACTGCAAAGCCTCAGACCGGGAGGTCCTACGTTCGAGTCCTGACGGCGGCAGGATTTTCGACACTAGCTTTTCAGCTAGTCGAATTCAGTCACTGTCTAGAGAATAATTCTAGCGGCCGGCTGCTCTGATCGGTAGTTTTCCGTGGTTTCTCCGACCAACACCAGGCGAATGCCGGAGCAGTACCCTACCAAACGGGCCACGGGCCGTGCGCGATCTGTCCTTCCTCTTCCTTGTCCTATCCTCTCCCCTTTCACACACACACTAACATGCACTACACTACCACATATCCCGGGAGACCGGTCGGGAGCTTAGAGCTTGTCCCGGCTGGGGCGGTGCCTCGCTGGTGGGAGAGTCCTGGTTAGGGGGAAACTTCACTAGCCGACGGTAGTCGGCGCCGGATCTCGCCATCCAGCAGGGGAAGATCACCGTCATCTCCCGAGAAAAAACATGCACTACACTAACGGGACTAATGACCAAAGCAGTTGACGCGCCCGGAAACACGAAAAAATCAATAAACGTAATAAAGAAAATACTATTCTAAACTCAATATAAGAGCGTTTTTGTAACGACTTGTGATGGGGTCACTTGGGTCGCCCACACTGACGGCTATATTTCAATATCACGCTTGGCCATTCGAGGGTTAGCAATCACGTGACCAATAGTGTGAGAAGCGTAATACATTGCACATTCTCTACCGTCCTTCGTACTTCTTGCATTTTTGGTAACGAAAAATATTTAATTAATAATTCTAATCTAAATTAATTAAATATATAATTCATTTCTTCATCTTTTTATAATTGAGATAACAGTTTATCTCAAGTTGTACGAAGAATTTTGCGCAAACATTTTTAACTTTTGTAATTTTCGAAAAATGAGGGTTTTCAATGAAAATTATACCTGGGCCATTCTTTTAAGCGGCCTTTACGCTATCCGAGGATAAAGTTTAATCTAAAAATTAGGAGCCATTTGTGAGAAAATTTTGAAAATGGTTTTGAGGCATCATGTAAAGTATCCCCCAGAATTAAAATATCTGTTTCAAACTCAGAAGGTCACGAGTTCCTTCAATTCGCTCGAGAAATACCAATTTTGAAGAAAAACGACAGAAGGGTATTGGCGTTAGCGTGGACCACAGTCGGAGAGACAAGACGTTTTGCCGTCAATGGATTCAAAGACTTACAAAACATGGAATCTGACGCACATTTAGGAAGTATAGAAGGAACTTAGGAAGTAATTTACTACATTCAGGAAAGATTTATCTACTGTCTCGTTTCCAAGGCCCGTCATTAAGTTTTCCTGCCGAAATTCGCCGTTTTCCGGCGGACTCTCTCTTCTTAGGAAGGGCGAGAAATTAAAAATATTGTAGTAGTTTTCCGCGTAATTTTGAGTGAAATATGGGCAATATTGAAAAGAAGATTCTCACAAAAACGGCTCCAAATATTTTGTTGGTTTGGATAGTGCCAAATGCTCAATAACCCTACATAAACGCCATTTTGATATACTCTTTTCATTTTGCAAAAATTACAGAGATATAATTTTTTTGAAACATCTTTCATGTTAATATTTACAATTTGGGCGTTTCTATACATAATATCATTTGTGGGTGCAAGTGCTTCAAATGATTTCTTATTAAGTTTCTCAAAAATTCAACAGTGTTTTATTGAAATGAACTCAAAATTATGCATTTTGAGAGAAACTTGAACGTTTTCTCAAAAGCCTGTTCAAAATTTTTCGATGAAAAGTTGCATACAAAAACAGTTTTACTCTTTAAAGATATACTTTAAGTCATATTTCAATTCTACTATGAGGATTGAAATATTGAAAATGTGTGTTTCTTTGCTAAAGCATAGTTTTATTCTTGAGTTAGTTAATTTTGAAAAATATTTTTATTGCTGATTTTGAAGATTTTAATGCTACAGAAACTTCATTTGCATTGTTGCTATGGAAACGAATTATGTTCACGTTATTTAGGTATGTAATACTGTTACAGAGCACATTCAAGGATGCATTTGCATAAACAGGGCAGTTTTAGTTATATTATTGTTTTTATCATATTATTATGTTACGTCATAACATGTTTAGGATATTACGACAAAGTGATTTGGCCTCATCATTCGGGTGGTTGAGGCAAGGGAATCAAAGAACATAATCAAAAAGGATGGGGGTTCAAAACCTACATAAAACGTTAATGTTTTCAGCTGTGTTTGAAGTGAGGCTCTTGGCCAGATAGGAAACTGTGATTAATTGAGGAACTGGATCTCACACCCAGAACAATGGTACAAGTACCAAGATGGGGACAAGGAATATGGAGGGCAAAAATGTAAAGGTATAGTACATGACCACAATGGTGGTACATGACCAGATGTGAAGTTTGGAATGTGCGAAAGTGCTCTTCATTATACCCGGAGGAGCGGTAGGTACTGTGAGAGACCCTGGTAGTCTTTTATTTGCTAAAGAGAATAGAAAACTAACTAGTACTAAAGTTTGGGCCATTCTGTAATACCACTAGTTTAAAATTATGTTAGTGTTAACAAGGGAAAGATAGTAACATTCTTTTCTTGTCCTACTCCTTCATTGGGATGTGAACAATTTTCCTCAAGATTTCTTTAAATGCACTCAAAGAGTACCCACCTGCATCTTTACTCGTAGACCAGGTTGTGTTCTATGGTACAAAGCCATCGTGTATTAAAAAATATCAATTACAATCTTCCAAATTTTTGTTTTTTCTATCAAAAGAGGAAAATTGGTTTATTCATTCATATTAAGGAAACGCTTTGATACTGAATATGTTTCTTTATATAATTCTGTATATTTAAAATGTGAAAAAACTAAGTGCTCCAACAGCATATATTTTCTTGTCTTGGTCACACTTACATAATACATAGTACACTAAATCAGGGCCATTTTTATTTCAAAATATTGAATTTTCAAAAATTGAACATATTATACACAATGATAAACATCTCATATCTCATTGGTATTTACAATAAATGTGTATTTTATAATTTAATGCAGTTGTAGGCAAGAATGCTTGTCCTTTAAGAAGTTTCTGAAAATCTCAAAAGCTTTTGAATGTATACATTACCTGAAAATGGTGCATTTTCAGGACTATTCACATAACATTTTAGCAAAAACCGCACTTAATTTCTTCCTTAAAATCTCTTACGGCAAAAGGTTTTGATTTTCTGATATTCTTAAAGCCTTATTTTAATGGAACTACTAGAGGAATGAGAACATGAGAAAACTCAAAAACAATTACACTGATATTTGATAACATTGTTAGTGGCTTGCATTAGCAAAAAATGCTACTGAACTAAACCACACAAAGTAGTTTTCCAAAAAATTAGTACGCACACTGCTTAAGAACACCAAATATAATACACTCTTGTATAACACTGCAATAAATTAAATATTTTAACCAAACAAAAAACAAAAACCAACCAACTTCACAAATACTGCAATAACATAGTACTGGATAGCATTATACATTACAACAGGTTCTTCCATATCACGAATATCAAAGTAGTTGCTCTTGCAACACGTGAATAGAAAATATATAATGATGGGCAGCCTTTTCCATGAAGCCTTGCTATTGCAAAACATTAATATGTTGCAGGCAGTGACGGATTGAGTATGAGAATCGAGTCAGAACATGCAGTTTGAGAACATGCAGAATTACACAATCAAATATTTGCCTTTCTCAGTCAAAGTGAAACTGATCAGTTTTGTTTTTTTAGCGAGATCTTAGGTATCAAATAAAATCATAAGATACCAATCACATGGCTGGCTGGAGGTTGCATATTTTTCAATTCCAGCATGCACTGGAATTAGTAATACAGAAAAATATTACAAGAAGGAAAACTAAATGTGTCAATTAAGACCTGTAAATATTATATTCTCTTACGTTTCCTGTAAAGTTAGTACAGTTTTGGAAATTTTTTCATTAAGGAGTGCGAGGATGAAAGTTTTATAATTAAAGAAACTGCTGAGCATTGCTGCTAAGGCAACAAATGCTGTTGAAGGTTCATTAGGATAAAAAGATATAGAGACATGAAGCTCATTGTTTACCATACATACAACCAAAAGTGAATTTCACTTATAGGTTCTGATTAATAATAAAAGTACAGTAAGTTGTGTTTAAAGCAGTTTGTAAAGTGGCTGAAATATGAAAAAAACATAATTAAAAGAACAATATAACAATTAATACTTTTCCCAACCATTACGAGAAAGTCTGAGCCATTTTGTGGCTCAACTAGTTTATTTTTTTGTTCCCTTGAACTCTATGAAAAATACAGCAATAGAACAATTACTCAAATAAAAAAGATATTCACAGAATTTGGTAAAAAAAGCAAACAAACATGAAGCATTAAACCACAGTTCTGTTTTCTTCTCCACAAGAAGAATCCATTCTAATCATACATTCTTTGAACAAACTGATTTCATGCAATCAGTAAGACACTTTTTTTCTTTCACTCTTCTTTTAACATTTCTATATAATTTCATATTATAAGGAGATAGTTTTGCTGCAAAAAAATCAACATCAAGATATTGAGAGAAATACACAAAATGGAAAACCTTAATACTGAAAAAGTTTTAAATCCAAAACCTCTTTATCTGTTTGTCACCAATACCAGTGCCTAAACCATAAACAAGACTTCCCCAAAATGAATATAACTCATCGATCTAGCAAGACCCTGTGAATACAAAATTGTTCTTTTAACTTTTAGAGATTACACAAACTTCCAACATTTTCTCAAAAAAGCTCCAATTCTTTTCTTAAAATGTTTTTGCTTAAGAGCAAAGTGGACTTAATAAAACTTGTAAATTATGTAACTTTGTAAATTTCAAAAATTGTGAAAGTGCAATTTGTATACATATCTGTCCTGCATACTCAATATTGAAGATATTTCTTTCTCGTTTAATTCCATTCTTCAATATTAAATCTTTAAATCATTTTAAGATTTTAAATCATATGAAGAATTTTTACATCACATTAGAATTTCACAAAATTTAGTCACATCATTTTCAAAAATAGAATTTTTCAGAAACACCTGAACACAACTTTTTCAAAAAGAGCTTCAATTTTCTTCTTTGAACTCAGATCATGGAAAGAGGAAAATTTACTGAAATATTTGGCTCGAGTGACATTATCAATAAAACTTTTGATTTTTCAAAATCTAAATATTTGTAATTTTTTAACATATTGCATGTTAGTATTTGCACTACATGTACATTGCATTACCAGTTATTTTATAATTTAATGTATTTGTGCAAACATGATTTTCAAATTCTAATGAGGTTTGTTTTTTGTTTACTTTTGTTTTTTTGTTTTTTTAATGAAATTTCTTGAATTCTCTTAAATTTTCAAGTATACATATTTCCATTCCTCTTTACAGATAAGACAACTGTGGTGTCAGATATCTGAGTGGTTTACATTGTGGTCTTCTCATGCGTCTTTTTGTTTGAAACTTTTAGTAAAGCTATTCCACAGTATATTGAATTTAATACCAAAAGTACCATTTTCATTATTTTTAACTTTTCAAAAATTATAGATTTGTAGCGTCTTCTCTTTTTCCTACATATAGTTTGGTGAAGAGCTTTTTCAAGGGATGACTGAAGTATTAGTAGGATAGAAGTTGCGATATTATAATTCATCACCATTACTAGGGAGTGGATTTCTAGGATTTTGCATATTTTTGTACTTTGCTTCAGGGCATAGCTAAGTGAAATCTCTTGACATTTGGTTAGAACTTGATGCTTTGTAGATTAATTTGTTAGTACACATTCATGAATATTTGATAGATTTTTCCTGTTGGTACATATTTGTGTAATTACAGGCGATATTTTGTTAAAATAAAGACTTATCTCTAAAACATTTCATTTTTTTGTAGAATATATTTATTTGTGAGTGTTCATTGATTAGAAAGAGCTTATCCCACTTTGCTTAGCTTTTCTAAAGATGATAAAATACTTGTGCAAATGTAAGATATTTCATGATATAACAATTTTTATACCAGACAGAAGAAATGCATCAAGACATGCAATGTACTTCACTAAAGTGAATATTTACTTCAATTATTTTTCCCATAAGGTAGATTATATTATGTTTGCACAAAAATATATCTTTTTATTCCAACAATGCTTCTGAATTTTTTTCAAGAAAGGTTTATACATAAAAGGAAATAATATTAATTTTTATTGCATATTAAAGTGCATATTTCAGAATGTTTAGGTCATAAATGCATATTTTTGAAAGCATATTTAAAGATTTTTTAGGGGATATAAAAATCCTCTCCACGGCCATTACAAGAAAGTAAGTGTGCCTGTTATAGTACAAGTTCCATTTGCCTTCCACATATCATGCAAGAAGTCAAAGGTCACTTCTTGGAAATGAAATCAAGGTGGGAAATCTCATATAATATCATACTTGACACTTGCGCATGATAGGTAGGCAAATCATCCTGCAATGCTGTAAGCAGGGGTCACTGGCGGCTTGGAGGATAGTGTCAATGCACTATGGCACCACCAATGAAATGGAAGGAAAAGATCATTTTCACCATAAATAGGTGTATAAAATATCTATCTATTTAGCGTTTTTTTTTTAGTCTTGGCCATTTTCCGCATCCCAATTTCCATGCCTCTTTATTCCATACATTTTGTTTCCTCTATTTCTTTTTTCCATGGCTTAATTTATTGCCACGTCCTTGGCCTTCCCCTGTATCTTCTTTGATTGGGTATCCATTCCCAAATTTTTTGTGGAAGTCTATCTGATTTCAACCTTCTCATACGTCCATATATTTTAATTGTTTCATTTTGATTGTCACATTCAAGGTTGTTTGCATTTTCATTTTATTTCTTATTTCATCATCTCGTATTTTGTTTAACAGAGAAAGTTTACATCTTTGCCAGAATATCATTTCTGTTGCTTGAAGTTTCTCTCATATTTTTTGGTTATGTCCATACTTCTGCACTATAGAGTATTGTACTCTCTATGAAGGAGCTATACATGCGTTTCTTTGTCTTTAATGAAATAATCGAGTCCCATAGCACTAGATTCAACTATCTTAAGGCTATTTTTCCTCTTATATTTTTATTTTTCACATCCTCTTTGTCTCTACCATCTGCTGTAAGCTTGACTCCCAAATACTTGTTTTGTGTATTACCTTCGACTATTCCTACACCTGCTTCTAAATCATAGGGGCATATCCCCCATCACCATATATTCAGTCTTTTGTATGATTTTTTTTTTCTTTATAGTAAATCATTTGATTGAGTGTTTAGTCCTTCGATGCTCTATCAATACTCTCTACAAACTCCCAGTGCGGGCTTCGGGCCTCTTTCTAAACTGCTAAACCACCTATGGATTGGGTCTGTCTCTGCCCGTTTAACTTTGTATAAAGAATGCTGTGTTGGTTTGTATGTGTCTCTTATGGATGAGATGGATCCAAAATCGAAATAGCACAGTATTTACATTCAGTCCCATAGAGGGCACTCATGGCACTATCATCATTAAGAAGACTATCTCACTCTCAGGATGACCCTGATGCCTTGGTATTTTGTATGTAAGGTCTCGCCTCATCTTCCTGTTCCCTTCTTCGGCAAACTCAGGAAGCTCTGACCTCTTGACATTACCGTGGGCGTTCAGGTCTTTAGGCTGAATATTTTTATTTATTCTTATTATTTTTCTTATTATTTCTTTTTGTTTTCAGTTGAATCTTCATTATAAATTAATAAACAAGGTCGACGTAAAATTAAATTTTGGTGCCCATAAACTTAATGATGGAGATTATTAAACCAGCTTTAAAACACTGATGTTTTTCGATCAATGTTTTATTAACATTAATGTCACATCACTAATAGGCACCAATAGAATTCCTTACTGTCCACCACTGGCAGGGACACAAAACCTCATCTGTTGGAACATGGCCAAACAACAGTCCACATTGTGTTGCCTGCTCATCAGAAGAAAATATCACTTGTGTAACTTGTTATATGAGATTTCCCAACACATATTCATTGCCAAGAAGCGATCATCTAGAACACCCTTCATGCAACCTTATTCTGAAACATTCTGTATTAGTTTTAATCAGCCCAAAATAGGAAGTTTTTACTGCACATTTCGGCAATTTGAACTGCATAAAAATCCAGGCCCTAGTCATCAGTTACTTTACCATCAATCTTAAATTAAGGAGTTTCACAGAAAAACATACTTTACAATCAGACAAATTGAAGTTTTCTTTCTTATGTCAGCTGTACTTACAATTATTTCTGGAGTTTATCAAGAGGTGCAAGAAAAAACTGCACATCAAGATTGCATTATTCATGTAAGAATATACAGTTGTAAAAAAAACTTCAAAATATAAGTTGCAGTGCTTTATTTCTGTAGCAGGTTACAATTTCTTAATTAGGTGCACATAGGGGCAGCTAAATTCAAATGCAACAACCTCAGAAGACTTACAAAAAGCAATTACTGCTTAACATCACAATTATCAGGGTCCTTTGACAAAAAGGAACAGGCAAGAATATCTTTAAATACTCAGTTGCCTATATTTTTGAAGTATCTTAGCCTCAAATTCATTCAAAATGCCTTTAAAAACCAAACTCATTTCTTCAGTAATTTTAGTATTACATTCTGTAACAAAAGCATCAGTAAGTTCACTTATTTGTGTGCCTTGATTGACAAGGAGTTTATGAAGAACACCATTTCCATTGAGCAGATCAACTTGTAACCATACAACTGGTCCCTAAACAGCACTGATCAAAGAAGACTGGAAGAGTTCAAGGGACCAATATACTGAACTATATATTGAACCACTATATTGAACAATTACTTTAGAACCCACAAGAACCAGAACTCCAAAAAGTCTGTTATGAAACGTTCAATAAATTTTTGACCAAAACTGTATTAAACATAATTGCTTCTTTCCCTGACAAAAATTACATCCACAAACCTGCATGATCAAACAGTAACTTTTGTATTCACTATGAAAAGAAACTTTTCCAAGAAAATTCTTTCTGTTGAATATTTCATATATCCTTCCAGTAAATTCCAAGGATTCACAAAAAATGTAAGCATACCATTGATTATATGATTATAAAGGATATTTGTTTTCTTGTTTATTCATAGCTTCTTCCGAATGATGCCCCAACATATATTTTTCCCAAAGTCTCTTCCTGTTTCCCTCAGAGCAGTCCTGCTAACACATTACTAAATTTGTCCTTCAGCTAGCAATGGAAACAGCAAATTTATAAACAAATTCTATCTCACAGAGTAAGTGAATTCTCCTTACAATGCATAATACATACATACCCACAAGCTCTTTGATAAAACAATTAATCTACAGAACATGTCAGTTACAGGCAGCTAAAAACAATGAAAATGATGTGAACCTACAATCAGTACACAAAATTCTTGATGTAGAATATTTTTATGATAAAAAACTATTTTCATGGCATGTAAAACAATATGAAACATTAACCATTCTGGATCAGAAGCATAAACATATTTCCAAGTCAAATGAATATTAAAATGTGGTGAAAAAGTTACATTATTTTATTCAACTCCACTATTCACATCATTTTCATTAAACAATTAATTTTCAAATACTTATAGTCTGCCACAATTATGTCACAGAAAAGACTCAGATGAAGTTGTTTTATAATTAAGTTGAATTAATAAATAAATCAGAATTTTGTTTCAAAACCACATAATATAAAGCTGCTTGGTAGAATTTGACACATTGCAAGAAATACTGAATAATGTTATCATCTACAGTACAAAGAGAACTGATGCAAAAAATAATAATGAATCTGTTAGGGGGTTAGTTAGGCAAATCTGTCTATTCACATTGGTCAGTATATCCTTCATGTAATTTATTCTTTTACCACAATAGACACACAAGGTTGATTACAACACACACTAAGTGAATGGATAGTACATTCAAATCACTGAACACCCTGTTCTGAAAACGACTGTGAAAACAAAGAAAGGTTGAGACTCCTTGTAAAGTGTTCAATGAATTTAGCTACAACCCAAGGCCAATACGCATAATACTTCCGTAATAAAAGTTTTGATTTGAAAAATACATACATATAATCTTACTTCAGTCTTACATTTATTGACCGATTCTCTTTAATCGTATTGTACCAACTACACACACAGTTCAAATCAAATCCTACCAAGCTAAAGAACAAGTAGATTCATTTTCATGACAGACAAAAATACCAATTTTTTGGTATCTACACAATTATAATTTTTTGTTCTTTTTGTTCAACATAGCAATTCTGGAGAACATGGAATCCAGAGATGCACACTACATCACTAATTAAATAAAATCACTTCATTGCACAGCCAGATGAAAAACTTTTCACTGCTAAGTCAAACATAGCCTATGCCAATTTACACATGCATGCATTCATTAAATGAAAGCAGAATTTTTTTAAAAAAAAAAAAAAAAACACAAACAAAAACAAATGAAGGAACTTTGCTTTGTTCTAAAGTAAATTCACATATAAAAGAATAAACTCGCAGGAAAAAATCAAAAAATTAAATCCCTTGTCAATGCAGAAAAATAATCCAAAAAATAACTACCTTCTGGCAGTTTCATGTACCTGCTGATGTAACTACTTCTTACGTTTACCTTTACGCCGATGCCTTGTTTGGTCGCTCCTAGCTCCAGGACCGTCTCCACTCCCATTTCCACCAGAGTGATTGTAAAGGTTGTTGAGGAAGTCCTCTAAATCAGGTTCCCTGCATTTGTAACAAACACAAAAACAAAATGAATGGCAAACAAAACTAAAACCAAAAATAATCTTTCAATTAAATTACAACAGAAGCAGAAAGGCCAAAAAATTTTACATCTGAAATTCTCAGAAGTTGACATTCTTTGATGAAATTGGTTTTTTTCTCCTTTTCTTTTTCCAACATTATTTCTTACTAAAATCATTTTACTTAATTCAGAAATCTAATAATTGAATATAATAATAATAAAGAACTCTAAAATCCTTGATTTGCTGAGAGTGAGAATTCATTCAACATACACAGTTGTGATTTACATTGGATTGTGTTGCATTTGTGAGTTTATCCATTTCTTTCAGCTGTAATCTTTAATGACATCAAACATAACACCGTAAGTCATGTTATGATGTTAATCTTATATGAGAATTACTGAAAACTCCATATTTAAAATTGTTTCTGATTTTTTTTTCTCTCTTTTTTCTTTCTTTCTTTTTTTTTCAAACATATATTTTTTATGTTCCATTGTTATATGTGCTACTATTGAAAGATTAATATTGAACTTTTAATCAATTGTAAAGGGAAGAACCCCATTTATGAGAATAAATAACCTTTCATCTACATTGTAATATGATATTGTATACTTCTCTCACTTGTGTCAAATAAGTTTTTAACTCTGAGTATTATTTCCCATTTGTGCAATACTTTCTAAAATAGACGTTGTGTACTTTGTGCATGATATATTGTAAAGAGAAGGATCCTGTATAAATATATAAATGCACCAACAACATTGCATGCTTTTTAAAAACAATCACTGTCAACTGGGCTATTACCTGGCACTAGGTTGAGATCGGCGATGACCACCTGCTGCACTACCCCCTCCACCTGTCCCTCCACGTCGATGATGGTGGGTGGGTGGTGTCTGATGACTGTTGGAAGACTGGCTTTGACGTCCCAACACAATGCGGTACTGTACACTATGAGTGTTAGCCCTCAAGTGACGCAGATTGTCAGCTTGACAGGCTGCCCACTCTGTGATGTCATAGACTGCTCCATCCATGCAGGCATAATAGTGCCACAGGAAGCCCAGCATTGAGCTTTCAGCCCAAATGTCACCCTGAAGAGAGAAGCATTGTAATAGTGGAAAAGTCATTGAAGTATAAATTGCATTTTAACTCAACAATACCCTCTTCTAAAAGTATAACAACCTTTATACAACCTTTTTTGTTGAAACAGCCAACAAAAAACAAGGAAGCATTTTAAAACTTTAAATAAAAGATGAGAATTAAATAAAAAGTGAGATTGCTGTGCTATCTTCTTCTAATTGCCATTCAATAAAATTTTGGCACAACTTATTTCTCCCTTAAATGTGTTTTATCATTTGTTTTTTCTTTCTTTCCTTTTTAATTTTATAAAAAATGTTTAAAGAGCAATCATTATGTACATAAAATAAAACTTCACAACAATTTAGAGGCTAAATTCCTCTGCACATTGCATTAAAAAGAAAAAATAAGCTGAAGGTTTGACATGCAACATTAAAACTTTTCCATCTCAATCCTTTAGTGTGAACCCAACATGAATAAAAGAAAGTGGAATCTAATCTACATACCTCCCGAGCAGCATGATGTATTTTGCATTGACTACACATCCGAGCAGCATAGCACGGTCTATCCACACTGATGCGACGATGTCGCTTCCCACAATTGGTACACCTGCACAAAAAAGCACTTCAATGTAAAATTTCGTTCAATTCTGCTTAGTTTTAATGCAATTAGAGTTGACATAATTCATATTTATATTTTTAAATGACACATGTAAATAATTTTTGAAATTTTTTCTTTTATAATAAAGGTTCCAATATTTCTTTTTATAGACAGTCATAATTACATTTATTAAAACACATATGATTATTACATTTCAAGTAGTATCTTGTACAAGAATAGTGTGGCAACATTTTAGAGATCGAGTTGTGCCTCCATCATCAGGCCTTTAACAATGTGTCAGCTAAAATAGGAAATTAAATAATTAATATAAACAAAGATTAAAACAACTTATATTAAGATAAAATGGGTGTGTTTAACATTGTAACAAATTCACATTTAATATTGGATCTCATTATAACACATCCAACATTAAATGTGTTATAACGAGATTTCTAATTGTAATTGTTAATTTATAGGTTAACTATGTTTCAACATAATACCAACAATATTATAACGTTCTCTCATCCAGTTCCACGTTAAGTATGTATTCATGTAAAATCTTAAATGTAATGTGAATTCATTACAATGTACATCCATTTTATCTTAATGTAAGTTGTTTTAATCTTTATTTATATTAATTATTTAATTTCCTATTTTAGCTGACACATTTTTATAGGCCTGATGATGGAGGCACACCTCGACCTCTGAAACGTTGCCACGCTATTCTTGTACAAGATACTACTTACTCTACAAGATACTAGAATGTAACAATCATATGTGTTTTAATAAATGTAATTATGACTATCTATAAAAAGAAATATTGGCACCTTTATTAAGAAAAAACTTAGTAGCAGAAAGCCTATCTTTCATTTTTACACATGTAAATAACTTCTGAACCCAACAATCTTTTTAATTCTAGGAGTAGCATATTCCAAATTACCTATTCTTAAAAACTTATCTTCAAGTAAGTATAAACTGAAATAAAAACATGTATTTAAAACTATTGCTTATTCTCACTGAAGAAAAAAAAAAAATGAAGGGAAGACAATGATAGCAAAGGCAGAAGAATGACTTAACACGTTAAATAAGAATTTGATGAGACTGAGGAGTTTTATCCAACCCATTTTGCTTCCTTGCCTGAGGCACACCAATTCAAAAATGCCATTTCCTGCAATACATTTGAGTATAAACAAAGTAAGGACTAAAATTGTAATTGTTAAAAAAAAAAACCTCACAATTTATTTTTTATAATTGATTCGCAAGTTACTCCACCCTTGTCTTATTGAACAAACGTTTCAAGAAAAATCATTTACAATTTTTAGCAGTTCATCCACAACAGTGTCAAAGAAGCTCTGCCAACAAACGTGTTCAGACTGACCAAGAAAGATGTTGGACTGGATCCAATGGTTACAGGAAAGTTCAATGTGGGACAAGGTCGAATGTGGAATTGAACTAGTTGTGCTACACCAACACCTACCCTCTAGCATTATTTGTAACTTTAGCAATTTACAAAATGATCAGAAAATGGAACCTGCACCATTTTTATAAATGTATTTTGCTCTAATCAAGAAAAAATTAAAGAAAAGATTTGGAGCAATTTCTGATTGCTTTTTTTTTCCGACAACTATCATATTTACAAAAAAGTGTACATCATCTTATTTAATGATCTTTCTTTGAAGAACAGAACCAAAACAACAAAAGAGCTCTATCTTCAATAGTGTAATTGTAAGAAGAATGTGAAAAAATGTTACTTTCTTGCACTGTTTACACAGTACAGAACAAGTATTGTTATGGGGCGTGAAAAAAAAAGAGCCATTTTTCAATAGAAAAACGCTTATCGCCAAATCCTTATTACTGAAAATTTTGTTCCTACATGTAGTAAATCATTTTTTCTAAAAGTTTGCATGGTCAGAATACATATTTGGTGGGACCTTGATGCTGAAAAATTGATTAACAGCAAAACATTTGCCTGTCAATGAACAACATTAAACTGTAAGGAGTATTTTCACCAAAATTGATATTTCCAAATTGATATTTCCCAAGTGGTTTTTATATGAAACAGGCAAATTTAAACTTTTTTTTCTCAAAAACAGATCCGATTTTTTTCTTTAATATTTTTTTTCCTTGCATATAGCACAGAACAGCAAAGAAAGTGGGGCTGGTTCCATTTCTGGAAAACTTTCTGAATTTTCAAAAATTCCAAAAAAATTAACTTTGCAAAAGTACAATATTGTTGAAAGAGATGTTTTGTTTTTTTGTTAAATGAAAACTGCTCTAAAAATCATTCTCTAAAAAAGGTCATGTACAAATTTTTAAAATATGAGTAGTGTAGCATAATTTTTGTAAATCTTTGAAATTTGGAAATTCAAATTTTCTGTGCTTCATTTCCTTCAGTCTGTGGGTAGGACAATGTTCTCATTGGTGGGAGATTTTTTTGGCTGTATGACATGCAGTTTTAATTGTTTAATGTGGATTGTTAATATTAGCTTTAAAAGAATTAGTTTTCACACCTAATGTTCTACAATTTGTAATGAATTTTACAAGTGATGACTGAGATGCATTAATATTAGCAGAAACTGCCATATTATAATATTACATAACATTTACTAAGTGCGAGAAAGTACATGTTATTGTAGAACAACTAGTTTGAATATTCAGAGAGATCTACAAAAAAGAGACTGGCCCCAATTGCTCTATCCAAGAAAAAAATTTAAGCAAAACATTTGAAGTGAATTTTGAAAAAATGTTGACAATTTCTCGAAAGCTTCATATAAAGCATTGCCAAAAATCAAAACATGTTTCAATTCACGCAACCTTGATATCAATTATGGTATGTCAATTTTGGATAACATCATCTGAATGGCTCAGGTGCTAGCCTTGATCATAGATGGATGGAAGGAGAGAGAAACAGACTCATTTTGCCATCATTTTGCATTTTCTGGTATCCAGGACCCAAAAACGTGGATTCTCACTACACAATGAGCATTACAAAAGGTAATTTACTACATAAAGAAACAAGATTTATCAACTCACTCAATTTCAGGGTCTCAAAACACAACTTTTTCAGACGAAAAATTGCCTCTTTCCACTGCAGCATTACAACACTTACTCTTTACTACATAAGAATGTAATACACAAGAGAGTAAAAAGTTTAGTTGCTGAAAATGTCTCTAAATAAACTATGATGAGCTAGCATCCAGTGATCCTTGATAACAGATGCTCTAGCTGATATGTGGTTTGAGAATGACTGGATTTTCTGTTATTTATTTAGATATTTTTCAGCACCTAATATTTAGAAATATTGTAAGTGGGCTAAATCAAATCTATCAGCAATTCTTTATTCATTGGTGCGGAACTAAGAAACTAATCTGAGAATGATGTCTTTAAGGTAAATTTTCTTCTTGCATCATTTGATTTACAAATATGACAATATCTTTCAAAATATTCTCCATTTAATAGACCTGTAGTTGTTGTGTAATCTTTATTATTTGCAATTACCGCTTTGCAAGAAACCATTAGTAAAATTATAGTACTATTCTCTGGGTTTAGTTAAATATGTTTTTAAAATATATTATTAAAATTGCAATGAAATGCAAAATACAAATTTTTCAATAAATTGTAAATTTATTGTTGTGATCAAAAAACTATACTTAACTTTCCAAACTTTTTACTGCCTGACAAAACTTACAAATCATATAAATCTGAATGCCTGTTAGACTTACCGAATAGTGTTTGCCGCATACTCCATCTTTTGATGGAGTTGCGACAAGAGATCACTGAGTTCACTCCAAGCTTGTTCTACCTGCTGGGTTTCCGCCACTCTATGGTCATATGCTTTTCTTCTCTCCTGCAAAGCAATTTAGGCCTACATGTACAATTTAATTCAAATTAAATTCAAAAATTAACTCTAATGATTTTAAAAAAAATTATTTTTTTTTGTTGCCTTCAACTCACAAACTTTTTTCTTAATGAATATTTGGTACTGTAAAATGTAGTCAAATTTGACACATTTCTTGGTTAAACATTTTGGTTACTTACTGGTTCGCCAATGAGTTCAAAAGCATGAACCAAAATCTTGAAGGCTTCCTCTGCCCCAGGCTGGTTATTTTTATCCGGATGGACAAGAAACGCTTGTCGTTTGTAGTACTTCTTTATATCATCATCCGTGCTATGAGGAGTGACACCTAATATGCTAAAAAGATGATCCATTATCAACTACCGTTTGCATCAGGGACCTAATAATATACATTAGAAAATCGTTATTTCAAAATTAGTTTAGCGAATTTAAGATATTGTGATTTACTAGAGGGGGAAGGCTATTATTTTGACAATACATTTTGATGAGTAGCATTTCTTCAATCACCCCCTCATTAAACTTAAAATCTTAAGAAAACATTTCGCCTTCGATTCCCATTAAAAAATTTGGACAAATAAATAGTAAATTTTTAATAAAATATTAGGGGTCTACAGATTCACTTTGATAGTAGAATCATCATTGAATTAAACATTATTTTAATTGCCACTTTACTATAATAACAAGACCTTAGAATTGTAGGCACAAAAAAGTTTTGATTTAGGCGCCTAAAATAGGTAACAAAATTATGAAATTAGGCATTATTAAGCATGAAAAGTGATGTTTTAGGCTTTTAAAATAGGTTATAAAATGATTAAACCAGGCATTTAAAAAACACTACACATGAAAAGTTATGTTTTGGTATCTAAAACTGATCATTCAAGGATTAAATTAGGCACTTTTCATTTTTCAGGAAAACCAAGTATGTTTACATTTATGAGAGTGAAAAGCATATTATTTTCATCACTTTCATTTGATTCATTCATTTATTCACACTTTTCATTCTCAACCAGTGAACAGCGCAGCTGCACTGGGAATGGGTGCAATTGCCTAAGGAGTGCATGCAGATCAGAGATGAGAGTGACACCTCATCTTATATCTTCTTGCAGAGCTCCTTACGTTCGGTGTGTTGGGTGAGAGAGTTCGGTGCATCGTCAATAGCATATTTGATCAGGAAATATTCACGTTTCAGGAAATTTGGGAATGTATTTACGTTTCGGTGAAACAAATTTAAAAAATGAGAAATTAAAGAATAATAAATCATCAAAATTTATAGTTTTAGGCAGATTTAGGGGGGAAAAAAGGCATCAACCAACGTTTTAGGACTTTTAGGCACTATTGGATGCTTTCAGAAGATCTATTTTTTCATGATTCGTGAACACCCACGTTTATTTTCCACATCTCCTATAGGAATTAAATAGACATTTGTCCTAAAATCTGGGGTCTAATAATTACATCAAATATGTGTACATTATTAAAGCATTGTATATGATTAAAATTTAATAAAAGAATATTCACCTCAGAGAAACAAATGGCCGAAGAAAAGACATACAAATGGCTGAAAGAAAGCAGCAACTTACCTATATGGATCTTTTCCTTTACATGCCAGCAGCCGCTTCATTGCTTCTTCTCCTGTCGAAGGCAGTGGGATGTTGGCATCCAGGCCAGGGGGGAAGCCCTCTTTAAAATGCTGAGAGGCACCCGAGTCGGCACCTGAGGAACTGTGTTCAGACCCACTTGAAGATGCTCCTGTTCTTCGCCAAAACTGCCACCATCGCTTGCGACTGTGCCTTGATGTCCCTAGCCAATCCATGAGGCGCACCCGTAAACACAGGGCACTCACACGTTGCACAAGTTGTACCCACCAAAGTCGCAGCCAGTCCCATGAGAACACACAACTACAAAACCAAAATGCACAACTTTTTATACAATTTCACCCTTTCACAAAATTGAATATTAATATTATCTCATTAGTGCATTTATTGTGTACTTGTAATTCATTGGTTGGTGATAATGGCAAGAACCTAAACATACTAAGTATGTCACTTTACTTACAGATGGGCAAATAGTCGACCACTCATTCCCAAGACATCAGAGAGCAAATGAAGGAACCAGAGAAGAGCAAGCACAGCTAACTTGCCCCAACGAGTTAGCTGCTGGCGCACTGGACGACACACAAGCACTGAAATCATTTGAACACATCAAAAACTCCATCAAAGTATTTTGTGTATGTGAAGATAGATGTAATAAAAGGACAATGTCAATTAACTAAAGAATTATCTAGTTGTGACATTCCAGGAATCAATATATCAATAATAATAATAATAATAATAATAATAATAATAATAATTATTATTATTATTATTATTATTATTATTATTATTATTATTATTGTTGTTGTAGTTGTTTTTATTATTTCCTACAGATTACAATACTTTTTCTGTGCTATAAAGCAGTAAACAAGAAAGAAAATCCACACAAGAGATAGTAGTTGTCTTTAATGCAATTATAAATGCAAATACTTCTTTCTTAGAAAAAAATTGAAAAATTGAAAGCACACATCTAGCAGTTCATTACTTACAGATTGGAGATTGAAGATCTTTTTTCTTATTCCTCTGTCCTCGCTTGCCTTGTGGGGTCTTTTCTGAGGGTCCTCCTCCTTGAGCACTTGAAGAATTATTCCGAGAGGAAGCGCGAATAGAACTGCCACCTGGGGAAAGAAACAAATATACCAAATGAAATCTTTCCTATGGGCTGGCCATTTTTTGTCACTAATTTTGTCACTAAATTTTTATCACTAATTCATTTCTGAGATCACATGATTTCCTAACGAGCTGAAGTGGACAAGGTCATGCTGTACCAGGGCTTCTTAAGTGAGAAATAAGAAAGTACAGAATAGATCATCCATTATGTGAATACAGAGATCAGAACATTGGGCTAAGTCAATAATTCTATATTTCTCTTTCTTCTTACCTTATGCTTCCTTTTACTTTCTTGCCCTTACGTATGTAAGAAGAGTAAGTATTGTAATTGTGCTCCAGAAAATTGTGAATTTTCTTCATATTCCTTCTTTCTTCACTAACTTCTTTTTTGCCTCCTTTTCTCTCCGCTCCTTCTCTTTTTCTTTCTTTTTTCTCCGTTGTCTTGTCATTTTTTCATTGTCTTTTTTATTTCTCTTACCTTCACCTCCTTCCGCTTCTTTTTCTCATCAGTGCTTTTGCTAATATTAATGTGGCAATCACGTACCTCCACAAAAGTAATTAATTAAACAAATATTATTTTACACTTATGCTGAAGTAGATAATCTGTTTTTAATTGGATATATCCTTTTCTCTAGGTAGAAAAAAGACGTTGACTGCAAAATATATGTTTTTGTTACCCAACTTTGTATTGTGACATACCAATATGTCACTGAATATTGTACAATTATTTATTATAAATGGCGTCAATTAAAGGGGATAAATTATGTGAATATGCTAGCATAGCAACAGTAAGGAGCCGTCGTCAAGGTCAACATATTCAAGCAGTGACAGTCGTGAAGACGGCTAGTTCGTTTTGCAAGAAATTTAGAGATTGGCTAGGTACGAAAGTACATCAAATGTTATCTGCAAATAAACAATCGAAAATAAGAACCGAGCTTTGGTTCTTATGTTAGGAATGGATGTTGAGAAAACATTAAAATTGGAACTCTAAGTGTGACAGTGGAGCTTAAAATATTTCACGTGAACGAGTTGGAGGGACATTGAGGGCTTGGGCGAAGTTGTCAGTGATTGGACTGGAATGTTAGCAGCAAATAGTTTATTGATTTGATGAACGGTGATTGAAGTGAGCTTCCGAGAAATGAAGAGAGAAGATGGTGTCTGGACCCGAGGACGGCGGCGTCGGATATGGATAAAGATGGCCGAAAAAGTGCGCGAAGACATAAGGTTGGAACGGTCATGACAAACGTTTGATTTTTATAGTGGGTAAAGTTAAACAATACCAAAAATTGTTTTAAATTATTTAATAAATTTCCATGTTTTCGTGAAATGAATATATGATTTTTCATTGAGCCAATTCTAGCAATAAAGTAGCAAAATAGAAAGATATTTGCTTTTCAGATTCCTGGGCCTGAGTTTGTTTGAATAAATATTCAAAATATTTCAGTATATTTTAAACATTTCTATACACATTTCAACATTTTGGTGTCATATTTGCCGGGTCTTGCCGTCTGGTCTTCCAACATGCAATGTTGTGACTCAAATGTGTACGTAAGATAAAGAGGAGGGGGGCAAGAATGCAGAAGGAATGATTGTGAGCGATCTGAGGCCTGTTTTGTTAAGGTACCTCTCCGGCATTCGCTCGGCACTGATCGGAGAAATCCACGGAAAACTTCGGATCAAAGCAGTCGACTTCTATAATTCTCCTCCACACAGGGGAATGCGACCCAACAATCTAGCTAATATCTAAAATCCGCCACCGTCCGGTCTCGAACACAAGGACCTTCCAGAACGACACTAGAGGCTACGAAAACGATGTTGTATATGGAGGGAGCAATGGACACCAACCCCTCCCCCTCCTCCCAATTTGTCATTGGCTATGTAGCAAGGCAGTTCACGCACTTCTTGTAAACAATTTCGTATATTTACGTACGTATTTTGTACTGTTTAAAAACTCGTATTGTTTGGTGAAGTTAGTGAAGATTACTGCTGTAGAGGTTCGTTCGTTTTGTTGTCCCGAATAACTTTCAGGGCCTGAACGGCAACATGTGTTCGAAAATTCGATAATGCTCTTATGGGGACATTTTAAACCACATCTTCATTTTTCGTTGCAAATTTTCTAGTTTTTCTTACATATTTTTGAAAATATAAATGCATAATATCGTTACACGTTTTGTTGTTTTATTGCAATAAATTCCGTTTTCAGTTATGATTGTATCGTGTTCCACGTCGTTCTATCACGACCTGTTTCCATCAAGTCCATCGTAATCCTGGCTTTAGCTCAGCGGTTCGCTATCGACAGGATTCTCTTGATGTCACGTTCTTGAAGCGATAACGGCCAAAGCCCTCTTAGATACGTGCAGCCTTTTCCGCATTTTTCTCATTTTCTCCGAGCCTCTGCGACGTCGGCGAATTTTAACGCTCTCCAACACCAGAGGTGTAGCTATGTTCTCGAGGGCTCAGGTGCAGGGGGACCAAATGGGGACCCTCATTGCCATTGTCATTTTTGGAGAGGGTGTCGGCGAGAGTCCTCACTCACGGCCCTTAGTTTCGTGGGCACCGGTGCCGCGCACCAGTTGCACCAGCCTAGCTACGCCCCAGCCCCTACGCCATATTGTTTCTTTGTATTCTCGGCTTACGCCAACTTGCACCCCATTATCCGGAGGTGGCTGGAATGATTCCGAAGGCGGCGGACTTCCACTGATACTCATACAGCTTTTAATTCGCTTTAATGTTCACAAAACACATTCAGATGACTTTCTAGAAAGGCATAATATGAGAGGCTAATAAAATATTGTACTTAAGACTCCACGGTTTTTCACTTACGTGCTTTAACTTAAGCGATACATCGGTTGAGGAGCTATTTATTACTGCGTTCAGCGAGTTAACCATTGCAACATACGTACATTGCTCGTCATACGATCTTGTTGCGAATGCCCTCCATTAATTTAACATATTTATATTCAAGAAATCAATCGCATACCGACTAGAATTGAATATCCGTTTCAACTTTAAGCCATTTAGAATATGATAGAAATCATTATATGATTATTGATTATAATGTTCCCGTCAATATTATTTAGGCTCTATGTCCTATTTTTCTTTCAGAAGTCAAATAAAGTTACTCTGTGAATGTGAACATAGCATTGTTATGTGAAAACGAACTCTACATGTAAGCACAAAAGTAATGTGAAACATTTGGTGAAACCTGACATCTCTAAATACAAGTGAGTAATTAGGTGATTCGATGACCAAAAATTGTGGGAGAAAAACATTGGAAACAGTTCCGGCAATTATGTTGTGAAGACAATTAGGAACTTTCATCATAGACATCAAGTGAAGAAATATCAAATATTTTGAATGACTGTTCTAATGGTAATTATGTTTTATTGTTCATTTATCAAGTATAAAAAAAGAATTGCAAAGCTGCAGCAAAAAAAAAAAAAAGCGATTTTTCGACAGAAAAACTCGTATTGTGAATCCCCGATACCAAAATGCTCCTGTTCTTGCTCCTGTTGTATGTAGTAAATAACTTCTAATAATACAGCGGTAACTGTAACAATACAGCGGTAGAAACTATGAATCACATCCTCGGTCAGTGCATTTTTACGAAACCAGCAAGAATAAAGCGTCATGATGAGATAAAGAGTTTTATAGAGGGGAAGATGCTCCGGAAATCCGACACTGTGGTGTCCACGGATGCCCCTTTTTCCCTTGCCGAAGGGCTTAGACTCAAACCTGACCTGGTAATAAAAAGCCGGGAGGGGGTCCATGTGGTCGATGGGACTGCCCGCCACGAAGATAGGTCTAGCCTTCTAAACGCAGGGGAGGAAAAGTGGTAAAGTACCAACCAGTCAATCTCCTGGCAGCCCAACTTCATGGAGTTCCCAACCCCAGAATCCTGCCAGTGGTTGTTGGAACCTCTGGGGCTATGCTATGTCAGTGCCCTCAAGACGTTGGGGATGTCTCGAGGCGATCTATTGACTATCTCGTTAATTGCTCTCAGAAGCTCTATTCAGCTCTACACACAATTTGTAAATTACGATGGAGCAATTTAGCATTGCTGGTAGTAAATGCAGAAAATGAACTTCTTGGTCCCGTGGGGAAGTCTAGGGAACCCAGAGGATCCGGAAATGCCTAGGATTTACCTAGTTACCACGACTTTAAGTGGGAAGTTTATGCTATTTAATGTAGCATATAGAAAATTGTGTAGTCAGAATCCACGATTTGTGGATCATTGATATCGAAAAATTGGTTTGCAGCAAAACGTCTCGTCTTTGAACAACGCTGGCAGATAAAAAGCTTTTCAGATTTTAATCAATATTGATATTTCCCGATCGATGTGGCTGATGTCGTGATCCCTCGAATTTGAAACGGATATTTTGATTTTTGGGGTGAAGCCCTAACGATATTTTCAAACTTTTCTCACAAATCGCTCCTATTTTTTCTAATACGCTAATAATAACGGGGCAGATCCGATTTTCCTTGAATTATCTGAGTTTTAGAAAACGGCATAAGTTCAAATTTTTCATCCCACTAGTGGCGAAGCTGAAGCGTAATCTGAGAGCCTTAGAATACCCAAATAATTTTCCAATAAAATCTGTCGTTTACCTCTCACCTGACGTTGTGGGAAAATAGAGTTGTTTGTGTGATTTTCGTTCATGTTTTCTTTTTGAAACAATCTAGGAAGCTAAAGATTCAGTGTTATAGAGAATGTCACACTGGCAATGCACCAGTCTAAAATCTGAACGGTTCACGATATCGAAATGCAGTTTTCGATCAACAATGTGAAATCATGAGGCAAGTAATATGCCGTAGAGATAGAAACAGTATAGATAAGTAGTAATATACCGTGTTAGATACAAAGAAACTATTGAAATCTCCCATCAAAGCAGACATAACTATGAATGAACTTTCATGGTCAGAATTATTTCAAAAATGCAAAATAGTTTCTTTTAAAATTATTGATATAATAGTGACTCAGATGGACTACGGGTTTCAAGATTTTGACCACTTCCATTTTATTGAACTTCTTGACGAAAAGCAGTTTTTCACTTACAAAGCATCCTTTTGTTCAGAAAAGTTTTCTTTCCTAATAAAACAATATTCATTCTTTGAGAGTGAACAGCTTCGAAATGAACTAACAGATGTATGCATTGATAATGCAAAATACATGTCGGCAGACTTGTTGCTGAAGTATTTGGTAGATACATTGGTCTAGAAAAAAATTACCAAGAGACGGTTCGGTTGATACAACTCAGTCCAACTTTTCCTTTATCCATGCACAGCATTATGTGAAAGGCACATGATTACATTAAAGAGAGTAAAGACAGTTCTGAGAAATTCCATGGGAAATATCAGAATCGGTAATTTCAGTACACTGGCTATCGAGAAGTACCTGCTAAATTAACTGTGCAGAAACGACAGCTTCAAAGAACAAATTATCGACGTGCTGAATGAAAAAATCGATGACTAGAGCTAATTTACAAAAAAATGTAAGATCACATTTTCAGAATACCCAACTGCAAGGCTCTAGCTTTGTCACTGCATCCTACAACTACAATTTTGAAGGTAGATATTTTTTTCGTGAAAAATCTACTCTTCAAATATTATATAAGATCATGTTCAGTTGATTCAAAATAGTTTCGCTTAACTTTGCATGATAAGAATTTTTTCAAATAAGATTTTCTCAAAAAAACCTCCAAATGTTTTCTTTAATTCTTTTCTCGGATAGTACGGGATACGTTTATAACAATGGCGCAGGACCGGATTTCGTTGAACTCTGTATTTTTGAAAATTGCAAGTTACAAATGATACGAGAAAGTATATGCTGTTGTAGCACCATTATTTCATGTTTCTTGAAATATTGCTTGTTATTTACTGTTTCTTGTCGCTATGAAAGCATTTTAGACCACAAACGAAACATTCTAATTTAATTTTCACAGTAGCACAATATCGTTTCATGAAGCATTGAAATTGCGTAAATCTTTATGAACTGGTATTCTAAAGGTACAATGTGTTTTATTGTATATATTGTGTTGTTTATATAATAATTTTAATTGAGTATATTAATGTTTTTATTGCGCGAAATATTCATACTAAAAAACATTCGAACATGGAATGGACTCGTGATACAATGGATTACTTATGAAAATTATTCACTATTTAAAAAAAAATATTTTTATACAATTTTTTATACATTTTACACACAACGAAACAGTTTTGGCAAATTAACTGTCCTAAAAATACACATGAATGTGGAAAAATGTGCCTTCTTTATGTGAGGCACGAGGTGTCGACAATTTTCTTAGGATTTGGAAGCAGTTCTTCTGACCACACAAAACATTATTCACTTAGGCATTCCATTACCCAATACCGGTCTCTTAGGTTCTTTCAACCAATGTAGGTATTTTAGATCTTACGCAGGGTCAGATTAACAATGCCTTAAGTAGACTAAGCGTGACAAAATTGTGAGGCTCCCAATAATATTGAAATAATCAATAAATGTATGAGAGACTCTGAAAGTTGAGACATCACTACCCATTAACCAAAAATATGAAAACAAAAACAATTAGTAGTGCTACAGAATGGCTCAGACTTTCTCGTAGTTATTTGTCTAATTTCTTTGGTCTGAGCTAACTTTTCGGACTTCCCACATACTCTTACCAATCGCCATCTTTCATCGCCCAAAGTACATTTTTAAAATTTTACATTTTTCGGTTTCGTAATGGTAAAACTGAAATATTTCTTCAATAATAATATAGAAGAGTAAAAGCACACACGTCCTATAAGGATATTTTCGTTGAAAACAAGTATCGTTAGCGATACACACGTAAATGTTTCGCCAGCCAATGTGTATATTTTTTTATTCATTAGTGGACATTTCATTACTCTGTGTATTCTCCTGCAACACAGATACAAGCAAATCAAATGGTAGAATTATGTATCTGGGCTATCGGAACAGAACAGTGTTATAAGTCTGAAGTTGGCTGTCCTAATATGACGTCGATTCCATTGTTGAGATATACATGCTATCAATAAGATCGTAGACGTAGACAAAATTTGTACAGGAATTTCAGAGGAAATGAGTCATGTAATACACTGCTAATTTTAATATCGCGTTAAATATTTGTTTCCGGGACTTACTATATGCTGGTGAAATAATATATGGTTCGACTGCATCAAAAATTCAACCTGAGTCAATCTGTTCCGAGAGTGAAACAACTGTTAGACACAAGACAATGATGGTTTGGAATATGACAAGCCCGGTCCATCTTTTCAAAAAATAAATTTAGACTTCGAAAATCTGCGACTCAATCAAACACCTGGAGTAGTACGTAGTTAGATGTCTAACCGCAAGTCGAAAATATCAACTCAAGGACATTAGGCCATCCACCACAGATTGTATGGAACACCGTGACTGAAAATCTTAATTTTGTGTTTGAAGAACCTATTGGTATATCTGATATTTGTCAAGAGAAACTAGGGGAGAGTCCAAATCCCATTGACTTTTACAATTTGTTTATTGATGATGAAGTATTTTAATTGATTAGTGATGAAACTAATAGGTACGCAGAGCAGAAAATTATTGAAAGCATTGCCAATGAATTGACGTCGGAATATGGAATGCTTTCAAAGTGGTATAGATAGATATTTATTATTCTGCAGGTAGGCATATACAACCTGATGGCCGAACACAACAATTTACTTATTACAATATAACTTTAAATTATTTAAAGATAATAATAATAATGATAATAATAATACGCTAACAATAATAGCATTAGCTACATTTTATGGCTGACCTGCACAGTGATTTCAACCTATTAAATACAAGACTACACGACTTTTTAATTACACTTCACAACATTTCAAATTCACTTCTCTTTCTACTTCTACACTGCACTACACTGCACAACACGTCACCACACTTCAATACAACACTACTTTGAATATAATTATATATTTAATACAGGAACGCATTTAATAGTAATTAACACAATAATAATAGCAATAATAATAGCAATAAAAATAACAATAATAATCAACTAACTGATATAATAATCCAACTTACTAAATTAATAAAGTTTACAAATACCAATTTAACCAAATAATTTTTTTTTTTTTTAATTTTCAAAATTCATGTAGTATATGACTTAGTGTAGGGATCACAGAATTTTGAAAACGTGCACAGAATACTCTTCTCCCCATTCACGTCATACGCAGTTTCAACTGTTTTTTGACTAAAATAAATAAATAAATAGACCATTAGTTAATTTATTTTTAAATCTTTGGACGCCTAGAGGAAAGGGTTTCAAGGCTGTCGCAGGTAACTTATTCCAGTCCGTTATTGTTCTATTTGTAAATGAAAAGTTTCTAACATCTGTTCTCTGTGGCCTAAACTGAATTTTGTGCTTGTGATTCCCCCTACTAAAGTACGAAGGTCTACCTAGTCGGATGTAGATATCTTCCCAAGCTGGATAACCGGCCTTCGCTTTGTACAGGGCACAGAGTCTTGCCTTAACTCTCCTAAATTCTAGAGACTCCCATTCTACATTATTCCTATTCCTTCGGAAAGTAAATGTATATGCTCTTCTCTGTACTCTATTCAAATATTCCTTTTGGGAATTTCTATAAGGGTCCCAACAAACAGCCCCGTATTCCATTAATGGACGAACTAGAGATAATAAGCTAATTCTCTCGCTTTCGCAATACTCTTTTTTAGTATTCGCATGGTAAAATGCAAGGACCTACCGGCTTTCCCTATGGCATAGTTTACCTAATTTTCCCAACTCAATTTGCTATCAAAAATTATCCCCAGGTACTTACAAGACAAGACTCTTGGAATATTTTCGTTGCCTAAACGGTATTGAGTTTCATTATATTTGCGGCCCCTACCAAACGTGATGGTTTTGCTTTTCGAACTATTTATTGTCAAGTCTTTTTTTTTTCGCCCAAAAATGTAATCTGTCTAGATCACACTGCAAAATATCCTCGTCTACATTTGATTGAATAATTCGATATATTATACAGTCATCTGCAAATAGCCGTACCTTTGAATATAAATTGTCTGGCAGGTCATTCACAAACGCGAGAAACAGGAGAGGTCCAATAACGCTTCCTTGAGGGATCCCTGAAGTTACCTTTGCTTGAGTCGAAAACTGCTGTCCAACTCGGACAGAAATAAAAGAACACATTTTCACGTTTCTGAGAAAAAAAATTGCAATTGGTTTTAAGAAAATTTTATTCGAACGTATTCGAAATTTCGCAATTTTTTTTGTTCCAATGTAACCAAAAACTTAAGGAGTTTTGAAAATCCATCATTAGAAATACTTTGAAGCAAATATATTGCTAGTGACGTCGATACTTAGTAACAAATTGAAAAAGAAAAGAAAGAGCGGGTTTCAATATGCTTAAGATCTTTTCAATCGTCAGTGCCAACCTAAAAATATGTACAATAGATTATGAAAATACAAATGAAAATATGAAATTGAGTGAAATTGAAATGTAATGTATCACCTATACCAGATGCGTAAGCAAACTGGATCGCACATACCTCGCAGCTTCTGGACGGAAAACAAAATTTTGTTTGTGAAGGCAGAGGAGGGAGAAGGGGTGGCAGGCAAAGCAGAGTGTCCGGGTGGAGTTGGTGGGGGGTGCACACATTGGGTTAATTTTAGCAGTGGTGACGAGAGTTCTGGGATTTGCTAATTAAGGCAAATTACATTCAGGTTATGCAGGCTGTTATGTATGTGAATGGTTTCTAATTTTAGTCGGTGCCAAATTCTATTTTCAATTTCTAGAATATGGAAATTTATGTTTGTCGAAAGTGCGTGTTTTGTGTTAGGCCAGCAGCGAAGTATGACACTAAGATAGTGTTGCTTTTGATATGGACATTTTCGAAAATACAGAGTTCGCCGGAAATGGGACTAGCATAACTTTTTATCTCATTTGATGCATACAAGGAGAAAATTTAACGAAATAATTTGGAGCGTTTTTTTAAAAGAAAATTGTACACAAAAATTGCCTATTTTAACGCGAAATTACACGAAAACTATTTATATTTCCGAAAAATTGTACATGATCTTATTTGTAGATCTGTCTTTGTAGTACACATTTCGTTAAAGAAAAAATCTTTATCTTCAATATTGTATTTTAGAGAGATGCCGGAAATAAAAATTTGAATATTTCGAAAAACCAGGGATTTTAACGAAAATCAGGCCAGCACCATTATTTGCGTTTTTGTATTAGATATATGGACATCAAGTGATCCTAGGAGGAAGTTTAATAAAAACATTTCAAGCCGTTTTTGAGAAAATTTTTAAAATGTTGAGGCTTCATGTAAATCATCCTTAAAAATCAAAATATCCATTTCAAATTCGTAAATCCTCAAGTTTCTATAAATAGATCACGGAATATATTTTTTTTAAGAAAATCGTCAGAACTGTTTAGGCTCTAGCATTGATCCCGGACGGACTGACAGACAGATGTTTTACCAATATCAATTGATTTTTCGGTATTATGGACCCATAAAACATGGATTGTATAACTACACAACGTGATAGGGGAAGACATTTACCACATATAGGTTCAAGAATTATCCACTTTTTCGTTACCGGGTCCAGTAGTACGAATTTTTCAGTTGAAAAATCGCCGCTTTCCGGCGCACAATTACGATAATTTTCTTTTCTTACGTAGTTTGATGAGAAAGTAAAATGCTGCCGTCGAGTCTATGGAAAATTGAGTCCCAGAGAATTCAGAAGTAAATACGGCTGGAGAAAAACACAAAAATTAATTGTGCCATTGTATTACTCCCGAAACAAAATATACTATATTTCACGATTTTAAAAAAATTCACTTGTTTTTCAAATCGTTTGTCATAAAATAAGTATCAAGCAAGTCAAGAAAATTAGTATCATTCGTATTTTAGTTTGATTATTTTCCTAAAAACGTTTAGTTTCTGATGTACGGAAACAGTGTGTAACCAGGAAGTTCCGATTCAAGACGCCACTAGACTATCATCACTTTATCTCTTTATCGTATCGCGTTTACCACCTAACAATGCACGGGGTGACATAAACGCATTATGTATATTACGTGCAATATAAAATAGTCTATAATAAAATTGTTAGAATGCGTTTATGACCTGAAAAACATTATGTTACAGCCGAGTTACACTATGCAATAAAGGGTCTCAGCTTCTTGAACACCATCAGTGACCATAGTATGTAAAACTATTCACAGATTCAAAATGTGTAGTTCAGAAAATATTTTGTAATTTTCATCAATCATTAAAAAAACTTTAGCTACATTTTCAGTGCCGAAAATGCTACTTTTTCAGTACCGAAAAACAATTTTCACTGCATGGACCAAACGCCTTTTTGCGAAGCTTTTAATGGAGCAATGATGCTCTCAAATTGTAGTTAACGAACTAACATAAACAGCAAAAAAGACACTGACATGGCCTACAAGATAAGTGTTTAAAGGTACACTGTTTCTAAGGCACAACTGTCTCCAAAATAAATGAGATTTTTTGATGGCCCCAGAGAATTTACGGACTTTCATTGTTGATAATAAAACAAAAAGCGCCACAGTTTTTGTGCGAGTATGAGCATAGGCTGAGAATATGTTCAAACCTAAGAATCCGGGGTTCAGCGATGGTAAACGCTGTTATTCAAAAACAGTATATGACCCGACACCATTTCAGAGAAAGAAATATTAATTTTCATACAATGCTCATGTGAAATGTAAGTATAAAATGTAATTTTAAGAAAATTAGGATGTAGCTAATTTGGGTTGCGATTTTAATTTTTGTATATAGTTAATGATTCTGGATCCATAGATACCTGTGCGCTCGAAATAGGAAACTTTTCCCAAGTACTAATATAAATTTAAGATCCGAAAATAATAAGTGCTATCTGTATGTGGCATCACCGACGGTTTAAACCGCTTTCAAAATACTTTCATGTGTTCAAAATGTCTACTACGCAAGTTCTAAGTAATTACTTGTATAGTTCTTTCATCCTCGGGCCAAGGACGTAAAAATACTATTATTACAAATTCAAATTACATAATTAAAACGTACAAAAAACTGGGTGGTGGCAACTTCTTAACATGTTCTTTCACGCCCCACATAAATAAATTACCCTCTATAACTATAATTACCCTACGGGGTGGTAATACTGACGAACCTTCTCCGGCTGAGTGATTTAATCTCTCTACCGCACACTGTGAACAGCGGCGTCCCGGCTACACAATCTTGTGTGCCTAGGTGTCGTGTTGAGTTGGGGCACGTAGTTCGCGCGGCCACCGAAAGGTCGCAGCGCTAAAAACGCACAAACACATTTTTGGACAAATTTCTTAGATTCTTCTTGGTGGATCAGAAAAACATCATCAGTTCCTCACCAAGAGACCAAAACACGACCGACAGACGAACGCACGCAGGGTACTGGAAAACTACACCACAACACACAAACTACTCTACAGGGATATGGTCGCCAGTTGGATGCGAAGAGGGGCGATATCGCCGCGTTCTAAGCATTCTGCCACGTGCTCGCAGCACCAAGCCGGACACACGAAAGGAACGAGAAAAAGTCGTAGTTTTTGAAACAAATAAATGATAAAGTTAAATTCATTTTCTTATCATTTGACAATTATTCTCAAACTGCCTGTGTTGAGTTACAAAGTAACAAAATACATAGAATTTCATTGTGCGCACTGTTCATAAAATGTATACAAATTACAAAGGAAACGCTACACTAATGTCAAATGTAAGTGCTATTAATATCATCCGAAATACTAGTATCAGCACTATCCTATGATTAATCAATCTTCCGTAATAGCTTCAACAATGTTGCCACGTTAGGTTGCAATCCCCTTAGTTTTTTGCCTTTAGTAGATATTTTAAGGGGCAAGTTTATTTGGGGAGTTTTGTTGGGGATGTTCGTTGAGTTTTTGAAGTATTAATGTTTTTTAATATCCATTATGTATCCCAAAACAAAAATAGTTCCCTAGAGATAGATAGAATAAATAAATCATTGCAGATATATTTTTCAACTATAACTACGCGTAGCAAAAACTTATAGGCGTGTAAGATAACTTAAAATTGCGCAGTCATTTGTCACAGCCAAAGATTCGTAGAGGGCGAAACATTTTTATCAAAAGAATGGAAACAACGATTTCGGTAGAAGAAAATTTCTTTACACAGAGGTATCATTATTTCTTTTTCAATCATTTTACGGGACTAATGACCTCAGTTGACGCGCCCGGAATCACTATCAATCAATCCATATAACAAAACTTACACAATGCGTATATGTAAAACAAAACTTGTACAATGCGTGCTATTTACATAGCAGTTATACATCTTTTTTATATATTATCTAGCGGTGCTACAACAGTACATGCTTCCTCGCACTACTGGAAATAGTTACGTAATATTGAAATATTGCAATTTCTGTCCGACTAGCACCTCAGCTATAATTTGAAAAAGAACAATTCAACAAATTCAAGCCAGGCTCCTTTTGTGCGCTTCTGCATTTATTTCGATTGTAAGGTATAGTACTCATTTCTTATTTCTATGAGCAAATGAAACAAGCATGATTAAATTTCATAGTTACAGTACTCGTAGCACATAACACAGAAAAGCAAGAATAATTTTACACAAAACAGTCTTGATTACATTCAAGTGAACTTTCAATTTTTTAATATAATCAGCGCTCAAAACTTCTTAAAGGAAAGAAGCGATTGTTAGATTACTTCTTTCAATTTATTTCCTTTGATATAAAAGAATTATTATAGGAAGAATTCGAATAATTTTGAAACCACCGTGTTGCAATTTTGCGAACTGACAGCGCGTCAAGCGAAGGGTGCGAAATTCGAATTGTGTCTCCAATTTTCGATAAAACAGAGTGTGGGTTTGTGAATGAAAACCAGAGTGTGGGAAAATGTGAATTTGGACCCATACTCTATTTGACAATGTGAAAAACCATTATCTTTACAGTTCTTTTGTAGATGTGTTTTACATTTCTAAATATGAGAACAAACCCTAAAGAAAAAAAATCGGGCAGTTTTTGAGAAAATCATTGTTAAAAATTTAAAACTTGCCTGTTTGGCACAAAATTACGCAAAAAAAACTCATTTCAAAGTAGTTTTTTTTTTTTAAACGTCCTAGGAGATTAATGTAAGTACCCCCAAAATTAAAATATAGGTTTCAAATTCAAGTGGCCGCGACATCAGCCAGATTATTTGGAGAATATGAATTTTGGTGAAAATCCTGCTTTCGGTTCAGCTGTTAGCGTTGCTCACGGACGGACGGTTGGACGGACAGACAAGACGTTTTGCAATCAATCGATTTTTCGGTATCAAGGACCCACAAAATACGGATTCTGATAACATAATGTGTTAGATGAATTTACTATACATAGGGACAATATTTATCCCCTTTTTCGTAACCAGGGCTCGGCAATAAGAGATTTTCTGTCGAAAATTTGCCGTTTTTTCCGCAGCATTGCAATACTTTATACTGCGTAAGCAGTAGCGAGAAAATAAATATATAGATGTTTATTTCAAATTTAAATATATACAATCAATAATATTTTTTGTATTTCTTTCATTTCCTACCTCCCCATATATTTAATACATGAAATAATCATTATTTGAATTTGATGGTTTTTGCAGCTCTATCTAATGAGGAATGCTAAAGAATAATAATGGTGAGTAATACTGAGCTTCAATGCTACATTTATTCTGTCATGCTTCCAATACCACATGGTTCGTGTGCGCCACAACGTTTTGCCATTAATCGCTGGTGGTGCCTTGCACAGCCTCCCAGAAAAGATTTTCCACTTTAATCACCGTCTTAAAATAAATGTTTTGTTAACACTTGCCACATAACCCTTCATTTGTGCCCATAGCATTGAAATTTGTAATGGTAGGACGACAAACGAAATATTCTGGGGCCCTGTACGTTTGCCACTTTGTCGATCACATATTTGGAGAATTAGAAGTCGATTCTTGCAACGTCTTCAAGTATGGTAGGAAATGGTGTGGAGTTTACATTTGCATCATAGAAATGGATTTGAGGCGTTGTTTTGTGGTTCTTTTTATTTCTCCAGAAAGATTTTTCGGTCGCATTGCGGCCATCTTCAGTTCTACAAAAAATATTAATAATAATAATAATAATAATAATAACAACTTTATGTGACCACCAAATGTCAATCACATACACTTCTAGTAATTTACAGTAAGTTTTTGAGAGAATTATTGGTAGTTGTAATGAGCGTAATTGTACAAAGCTTGTACCATGGTGGAAATAACCATCATGGCTTGTACAATCTTGTACAATTGCTTCCTACAAAACTTTTAGGGGATACTACGATGAGTGTCTCTCCATTACGTAACAATGAATTATATTCCACTGAACAAATAATTTACTAGAGATTGCAGATCACTTGAATGTGTGTCTGCAGTCAGCCTGCGACCTTCCATGTGTCTCTGCTGTGTCTTCCATATGTTTCTGCTGTCGACCTCATCAATCCTAGACAGTTACTTTCGATTTGTGAACAGTGTTCGTTTCCTTCTTTCAAAATTAATCTCTTTGGATAGGCGGGTTTTGCACGGAATATCGTACAGACTGCAATGTGCGCAGATCAAGTTTCGCATCACAGTGCAATTGCGCATGCGCAGAAGATCGAGATTGCAGTCGATTGCTGCCCGCAAAGGCTCCCTAATAGGGAATTTTGGCGAGTGTGCAAAAACTGGGGTTTTGCTCCCTCGAACGTTAAAGCAATCGACACCACTATCGATTTTCTGCGCTTGCACAGTTCAAGTTTCGTATTACTTTTGTGCATCTGCGCCTGCGCAGAAGATCGAGATTGCAATCCACTGCTGCCCGCTAAGGAGTGCAAAAACACCATATTTTAGTGCATTTTCGCCCCTCGAAGCGCTAAAGCAATTGACAGCTGTATCCATCTTCTGCGCATGCGTACTTCGAATTTCGCACCAATTTGTGTAATGCATGCGCAGAATTTCTAAATTGCGAAGATTGATCTACGTTCTGCCGTTCAAAACCTCCCTTTTGTTTTCGAATCGATTTCCTTCTCGCCAACGTTCTCGAGGTGCATCCTGCGATACATTTGTCATGCAGGAAATGTGAAAGGAAGGCCGACGACGGAAATCCTGGTTACTCTGATACGAATAATGTTCCCTGTTCTTTAGAAAGGGAAATGCCAGGTTGCTTGTCTCATTGACAAACCAAATTTAATTGGGAGTTTAAGTACGGCGTGGCGTACAGCAATCGACAATATCGATCTTCTGAACATGAGCATTTGTTTGGCACATATGCTTGGCAAATATTTTCAATTTTGTTTCCAAAATATGTAAGAAAAAATAGGAAATATGTAAAATTAAAAATCATTATTGTGCTTAAAATTGTTCTCTATAAGCATTTTCCGAGCATAGAACGTCGTTAATCAGTTCTTAACAAGCATTCGGAGTGACTGAAAGTAGGTTCTACCTCAGTAATTCTACACTAGATTTCACCACACATAAGAATTTCATTCGAAATACAAAATACGTTCATAGTATATATTACAATGTTTACGAGAAACCAGCGTTTCAGTGAATAGTAGTACCATATAGCCAGTGTTGGATAGCGGGCGAGGGGATTACCCCCCCCCATCGAACAACGCGTAAGACAATTTTCAGTAAAAAAAAATGTTAATTTTCGATCGAGTAACGAATGTGCTGTTTGAAACATGAGCAAAATCGTGATTGAAATTACTTTTGTTCCCAGAAATCCGGTCATTCTTGACACAGAGCACACGTAAGCGAGGGGAGTGGGTGACAATTATGGCGAAGATATGGTGGTCATAGAAACCCAGCAGCATTACATTTGATTTTTAAGAAAGATGATTCCGTAACATTTAATTCAAACGCGCATCTGAAATGTTCCGTTTCGACGTATAAATATATTAAAATGTGACGAAATATGTAGTAGTAGGTAAGTATATGTAATTATTATACCAAGTATGTAAATATATGTAATTATAGCAAAATATGTAAAAACATGTAAAATAAAAATAGTTCCAAATCATTCAGAATGTCTTGTAAACTCAAAAAAATATTATTGAATGCAGGTATCTAGTTCCTTTAAAAACATGTATTTACATGGAAATCCGTTACGTACTCATCAGCAATGAATATAGTAGAACAACCGAAATATTACTTCAAGAATATTAAAGAAGAGTGAAAACTCGTCCTAAATATAACTTTTCATTGAAATATTTGAAGCGATTTTTAAGAAAATGGCGATTAAGCTTTCCTGTAAATGCGAAATTTGAAGCTCCTTTTCACAGGAATCAATTGAATTTTCGAAAAAGTTCATTTAAGATCATTTGAAGCACTTCCACTCACAATTGTAATAATGCAATGATGAAAATGTTCATATTAACGGAGTGAGAAGTATTTAAAAAAATGTTTGTGTAATTAAAAAAAAATGAATATACCAAAATGAACAGTACGTCATATTAAACAGCGCACATAGCACTATCTATTAGAAAAATTTGAAGAAAAGATTTGGAGCAGTTTTTGAGAAAATGGTGTTTCAGCGTTTCTGAAAATCCGGAATTTTGAGCTCATTTGTACAGAAATCGGTTGAGTTTTCGAGAAACTTTATTTGACATTATTTAAAGGATATGTACTCATAAATATAATAATGTGAAGAAATTGCCTTTAATGTAAATATTACCGACGTGAGAGACAAGTAAAAAAAAATTCACATTTACAATTTTTGAAAAAAAAAACAGAAGAATAGAGCAATAGGGCGTTTATGTCATGGTATAGGGTTCGTTTGGCGCTAACCCTACCAAAAATGTAAAAAAAAAAATTTGGAGCCCTTTTTGTAAAAATCTTTATAATTTTTTAAAATTGCAAATATTTCATGCACTGTTGCACGAAAACAACTAAAATTTCCGAAACAATGTACATGACCTTATTGAAAGAACTATTTAAGCACAACAATGTTCATCTGAAGGTAAAATCTGTCTGTAGGAAGATGCCGAAAAAAATTCAAACGTTTGCAATTTTCAAAAATTCAGAGTTAACAGTGAAAATCGGACCTATGCCATCCTTATAAGTGTATTTTACTCAACTCTTACAAGTAATTTAAAGAAAAAAATTGGAGCAACTTTTGAGAAAATTTTGAAAATGTCCCAAGGACTTCATATAAAGTACTCCCAAAAATCAATTAATGTTTTTCAAAATCGCAGAGCTTCAACTTTCAGCAGCGGTTTATTCAGCTTTTTGAAAGCCATACGCAAAAAAGCGTAAGTGCTAGTGTTGTTCTCATACACCGGACGGACTGATTGAGAGACGTTTTGAGAAATACACTTTTTCAGTATCGGGGGGCCCCAAAACGTTGAAATCTCGAAACTCATTTTCCTCAGCATTACATAACTTTCTCTATACTACATATATTACTCCGTATACGTACGTATATGAGAAAGCAAAAGAGAATTTTTTGAAAAAACAATGGTTGAATGAATATTAGACCTGGCCATTTTTGTGTGTATTTTTACTTTTTCGCCCTCACGAATGTAAGAAGACAAAGTACTGTAATATCGTACCGGAAAACGGCGCATTTTCGAAAAAAAAACCGGTAAAACGTCCGTCTGTGGTCAACGCTAGCGCCTAAACCGTTCGGCGGATTTTTTCCAAAATTGATATTCCCAGATCAAACTGAATAAACTCGATGCTCTGGGAGTTTCAAACGGATAATTGAGTTTTTGAGAGTATTTTACATAAAACCCCATTTTCAATATTTTCTCAAAAATGGCTGCAAAATGTTTTTGATTAAAATTTGTCCACAGATATCATAAATAACACTTTAAGAGAATGGTGCAGAGGTTATTTTCGTTGAAATCCCTAATTATAAAGATGGCATAGGTCTGATTTTCACTGATAACTCTGATTTTTTTTTTAATTACAAAAGAATGAAATTTTTTGGACGTCCACCTACAACTACAAAATTGTAGATAGTGATTTTTCTTTCAATGAGCTTATGTACATTTTTTACTAGTTTCCGCGCAATATGTGCAATATTTAAAAAAAACAAGATTTTCTAAAAATTGGCTCCAAATTTTTTCTCTAAACTTTTGGTAGATATAGTGTTAAATGTACACCATGAGATGACATAAACGTCATTTTGCCATATTCCTTTGTTGTTGTTTTTTTTTCAAAAATTACAAAATATATTTTTTTATTTCCTCGCGTCGTTAATATGTACATTAGAGGCGATTTATTCACATTATTGCATTTACGAGTAAGTACTTTAAATGATATCATATAAAGTTTCCTGAAACTCAACCGTTTTCCTTGAAAATTAGCTCAAACGCTATTTTCTCAAAAACAGCTCCAAATTTTTTCTTCTAACTTGTCCAACAGGACAGTGCTAACTTAACTGTTTAAAATGAAGTTCAATTTGGGGTATTCTTTTGTTTTGACAAAAGTTACATAAATGTAATTTATTTGAAATCTCACTCATGCCGTTAATATGCAGTAAGAGTGGAAGTACTTCAAATGACTTTCAATGAAGTTTTTCGATCACTGAAAACTTTCCTGTGCAAAAGTGCTTCAAATTTCGCATTTACAGCAACGCTTAAACGTCATTTTCTTAAGAATGGCTCCAATTTTTTCAATGAATATTGCGACTTTAGACGAGATTTTACTGTTCTTTAATATTCTCGAAGTAATATTTCGGTTCTACTATTAGGAAACCCACAAATTAAAAAAAAAATAAAAAATTGTACTTTGGTGTGGTTAGAGTGGCACCTGGCAAGTGCATGTGGCAAATCCGAATTGCTAGTCCAGACCAAAGAAAATAGAAAACTAATACGAGAAAGTCTGTGCGCGAGAAAGTGTAATTTATTATCTAACATCCAAATTTCATAATGTTGAGATCATTTTCACATAGAACTTTTGAGTTTTCGAGAATGAGAATAAGAAATAATTTGAAGCACTCGCCGTCACAAGTTAAATAATGTATAAAGAAAGCCTCTAATACAAATAGTACGGAGGTGAAAAAAATTTAAATAGTTGTGGAGTTTTGAAAAATAAAACAAAATCATCTAGTGGTGTTTTACGTCATGTTATTCTATGCAATTAACTCTTTCCAAAAAAGAAGTTTCAAGAAAAAAAATTGAGTTATTTTTGAGAAAATCTAGTTGTGGCCCGCAATGTAAATTGGCCCGAAAATGTAAATTGGCCCGCAATGTAAATTGGCCCGAAAATGTAAATTGGCCCGCAATGTAAATATTAACGACGTGAGAGATAATTCAAAAAATTACATTCGTGTATTTTTTGCATAATCAAAAGAATGCATCAAAATGGGTCTCCATCAAGAGTTCGGTGCACACACTATTTGTGCAAAATAAAGAAAAAAAAATTCTGAAAATCTTGTTTTTAATATTATCCACATTTAATTTAAAATTAGGCGCAAACTACTATTTAAAAAATGTTCGAGACATTAATTAAAGAATTGTGGAAAACCAATTTTATTAGAAGAAAACATCTCTTAATGTAGTTGTGCAAGGGGGTCCAAAAATTTCCACCGGGAGTGGTGGCTCAGTGCATGAACTAATGTCACTGCAGCGCCTCAGATCGAGAGGTCCTAGGTTCAAGTCCCGACGGCAGCAGGATTTTCGACACTAGCTTTTAAGATAGGTCGAATTCAGACACTGTCTGGAGAATTCTACCGGGCGGCTACTCTGATCGGTAGTTTTGTGTGGTTTCTCCGATCAACACCAGGCGAATGCAGGAGAAGTACCCTAACAAACGGGCCACGGACCGCGCGCGATCTTTCCTTCCTCTTCGAATCTTTCCTCTTCCCTATCTTCACCCCTTACACACACACACACACACACACACTAATATGCACTACACTACTACACATGCCGGGAGACTGGTCGGGGACTAAGAACTTGTCCTGGCTGGGGCGGTGCCCAGCTGGTGGGAGATACCTGGTTACAGAAGCTAGTCGACGGTAGGTCGGCGCCAAATCTCGCTATTCAGTGGAGGAAGATAACCCCCCTCCCGATGAAAAAGCATGCACTACACTTACAAGACTAGTGCCCCGTAACATTGTTAGTTGACGCGCCCGTAATCAATTAATCCAAAACTTTCCAACTTAGCAATTTTCGCAAATTCACAGCTTTAACAAAGAAAATTAGACTTCTGCTGTCTGTAGTTCAGTATTACAAGAAAAAGATTCAAGTCATTTTTAAGAAAATTTTGAAAATGTTCCAAGTACCCTCAAAATTCAAAGAATTGTTTTCAAAATTGTAGAGCTCCAAGTCAGGCCAGTTCGATCGGGCAATATTCATTTTAGCAAAATTCCTACAAATAGTTTAGGCCCTAGAATTGTTCCTAGACGGACAGACGGGTAGACGTTTTGGGAGAAAATAGATACCAGGGGACCCTACAACTTGTATTTGCGTTGAAATATCGAAATCGATTTTCCGCAGCATTACATAACTTTCTCTGCACTACGTGCATTAGTCCGTAAATACGTTCAAGGGAAAGTAAAAACGGGCGGACGACGCATAGACGGATTTATGGACGACCGACATCAATGAACATACTTAGAGACGGACGGACAAGCGGGCTATCAGATGACCGGCAAACTGGCAGATGGACGGGCTGTCGAACAAGCGGGCTATCAGATGACCGGCAAACTGGCAGATGGACGGGCTGTCGAACGAACAAAAAGGACGGGCTGGCGGAGTGAGTGGTGGTTGAGGGAGGGCGTCGGGCGGGAAGACAGAGACAGAGAGAGAGACAGAGAGAGAGACAGAGAGAGAGACAGAGAGAGAGACAGAGAGAGAGACAGAGAGAGAGACAGAGAGAGACAGAGAGACAGAGAGAGAGACAGAGAGAGACAGAGAGAGAGACAGAGAGAGGGAGCAGAGAGAGAGACAGAGAGAGAGAGAGAGACAGAGAGAGAGACAGAGAGAGAGACAGAGAGAGACAGAGAGAGAGACAGAGAGAGAGACAGAGAGAGACAGAGAGAGAGACAGAGAGAGAGACAGAGAGAGAGACAGAGAGAGAGAGAGAGAGAGAGAGAGAGAGTCGGAGAAACGGACAGGTAGACGGAGTGAGGTTCGGAGGGAGAGATGGGCAGATGGAAGGACGGACTGGGACAGAAGGGCTGACGGGCGGACTCGTAGACGGACGCACTGGACTGATAGGCGACCCGACTGATGGACGGAAGGGCTGGTAGAATGAAGGATTGGTAAACGGAAGGACTGATATACGGAAAACCACCGAAAGACGGAACGCAGACATAGACAGAGAGGGAAGGGGATAAATGCCGACTGTTGGAAGGAGGTTGGACGGATGGATGTGTATACCTGTACGAATGGTCGGGAAGTCGGATTGACGGATAACGAATAATCGGACGAATGGACGGATTGTCGGACAGATAGGCGGAGGGACCAACTAGACGAAAGAGGATGGTCAGATAACGGAGATGGATGGATGGCAGTCGTTTTGAAAATAGACACGTTTACGGTATGCAGGGCACTCAAAATATTTAAATCTCGATACATTAGTTTTAGGCAACATTACTTTCTCTATACACTATTCCTATACAAGAAGAAAACTAAAGGTGCTACAGAATTGCACAGACTTTTTCGTAGTAAAGTTTTATAATTTCCTTGGTGTGGTCTGGCTTTAAGGTCTTGTTCCATTTTCTGGCCAGCTGCCATCCATCGTCATCCAAAGTACGTTTTTTGGACATTTTATCAACGTTATGCTTTTATAATAGTACAACCGAAATATTACTTCAACAATATTAAAGAAGAGTAAAATCTCGCCTAAATTAGAAATTTTCATTGACAAATTTGAAGCCATTTTGAAGAAAATGGCGATTAGACATTACTGTAAATGCGAAATTCGAAGATCTTTTTTCACAGGAGTCTATTGAGATTTCCAAGAACTTCATTGTAAGTAATTTGAAGAACTTTCACTTACAAATGCTATAATTTATAGAAATCGATGGAAATTTGCATATTAAAAGCGTGAGAGATATTTCAAAAAAAATACAGTCGTGTAATTTTTAAAAAATTAAAGAATACACCAAAATAAACTTTACGTCATATTGAAAAGTGCAATTAGCACTATACATCGTAAAAATTGGAAAACAAAAATTGGAGCCGTTCTTGAGAAAATGGCGTATGGGCGTTTCAGAAAATGCGGAATTTTGAGTTTATTTTCATAGAAAACTGTCGATTTTTCGAGAAACTTTATTTGACATTATTTAAAACACATGTACTCATAAATATAATGTGAAGAAATCTCTTTTAATGTAAATATTACCGTCGTGAAATACAAGTAAAAATTATATATTTGTAACTTTTGAAAGAAAAAAAACAAAAGAAAAGAGCAATGTGGCGGTTTTGTCATCTTATAGGGTTTGTTTGGCACTAACGCTACCAAAAATTTTAAGAAAAAATGGAGCCGTATTTGAGAAAATGTTTTTGTTATTTTTTAAAATTGCAAATATTGCACTAACTAGTGCACGAAAACTACTAAAATGTTCAAAAATTTATCATGACATTAATGAAAGAACTATTTATGGACAACAAATTTCATTTGAAGGAATAATCAGTCTCTTCAATTTTATAGTTGTAGGAAGACGCCGAAAAAAAATCAAACTTTGGCAATTCTCGAAATTTCAGAGTTAACCATGAAAATCTGGCCTAGCCACCTTTATAAGTGTATTTTACACTATTCGGACGGGAAATTAAAAGAAAAAATTTCGAGCCGTTTTTGAGAACATTTTTAAAATCTCCGTGGGGCTTCATGCCTCAATAATCAATTAATGTTTCTCAAATTGGCAGAGCTTCGACTCCGGCGAAATCCACAGGGGTATATTCATTTTCGAAAAAATCGTAGGCATGGTTTAGGCGCTAGTGTTGTTCACATATACCAAACAGACAGACGGACTGACGGACAGACTGACAGACGAACAGACTGACAGACGAACAGACTGACAGACGAACAGACTGACAGACGAACAGACTGACAAACGAACAAACTGGCAGACGGTCAGACGAACAAACTGACAGACGGACAGAATGAGAGACGGACAGACAGACACGGACAGTCACGGACAGACAGAGACGGACAGAAACGGACAGACTGACGGACGGACAGGCGGAGACTGACAGACGGACAGACTGACAAACTAGCAAACGGACAAACTAGCAGACGGACAAACGCAGACGGACAAACGCAGACGGACAAACGCAGACGGACAAACTGGCAAACGGACAAACTGGCAAACGGACAAACTGACGGACAGGCTGAGACGGACAGACGGACAAACTGACAGACGGTCAGACTGACGGACACACAGACTGACAGACTGACAGACGGCAGACTGACAGACGGATAGACTGACAGACGGACGGACACTGACGGACAGACTGACAGACGGACAGACTGACAGACGGACAGACTGACAGACGGACAGACGGACAGACGAGCAGACTGACAGACGAGCAGACTGACAGACGAGCAGACTGACAGACGGACAGACGAGCAGACTGACAGACGAGCAGACTGACAGACGAGCAGACTGACAGACGAGCAGACTGACAGACGAGCAGACTGACAGACGAGCAGACTGACAGACGAGCAGACTGACAGACGAGCAGACTGACAGACGAGCAGACTGACAGACGAGCAGACTGACAGAGCAGACTGACAGACGAGCAGACTGACAGACGAGCAGACTGACAGACGAGCAGACTGACAGACGAGCAGACTGACAGACGAGCAGACTGACAGACGAGCAGACTGACAGACGAGCAGACTGACAGACGAGCAGACTGACAGACGAGCAGACTGACAGACGAGCAGACTGACAGACGAGCAGACTGACAGACGAGCAGACTGACAGACGAGCAGACTGACAGACGAGCAGACTGACAGACGAGCAGACTGGCAGACGAGCAGACTGGCAGACGAGCAGACTGACAGACGAGCAGACTGACAGACGAGCAGACTGACAGACGAGCAGACTGACAGACGAGCAGACTGACAGACGAGCAGACTGACAGACGAGCAGACTGACAGACGAGCAGACTGACAGACGAGCAGACTGACAGACGAGCAGACTGACAGACGAGCAGACTGACAGACGAGCAGACTGACAGACGAGCAGACTGGCAGACGAGCAGACTGGCAGACGAGCAGACTGACAGACGAGCAGACTGACAGACGAGCAGACTGACAGACGAGCAGACTGACAGACGAGCAGACTGACAGACGAGCAGAATGACAGACGAGCAGACTGACAGACGAGCAGAATGACAGACGAGCAGATTGACAGACGAGCAGATTGACAGACGAGCAGATTGACAGACGAGCAGATTGACAGACGAGCAGATTGACAGACTGGCAGACTGACAGACTGGTAGACGGGCGGACTGACGGACGGTGAGACGGACGGACAGAGGCGGACGGACGGACGGACAGAGGCGGACGGACGGACGGACGGACAGAGGCGGGCGGACGGACGGACGGACGGACGGACAGAGGCGGACGGACGGACAGAGGCGGGCGGACGGACGGACGGACAGAGGCGGACGGACGGACGGACGGACGGACGGACGGACGGACGGACGGACGGACGGACGGACAGAGGCGGACGGACGGACGGACGGACGGACGGACGGACGGACGGGCGGACGGACGGACGGACGGACGGACAGAGGCGGACGGACGGACGGACAGAGGCAGGCGGACGGACGGACGGACGGACGGACGGACAAATAGACGGACACACCGACAGACGGACGGACAGACTGAAAAGTGTTTTTTGAAAAAAAAATCACTTTCGGTATCAGGGACCCCAAAACGTGTATTTCCGTTAAAATCCCGAAATCGATTTTCCGCATAATTACGTAACTTTCTCTACACTACGTATATTACTTCCGTATATACGTATGTATACGAGAAAGTAAAAATTGACTGGCGAAGTATATAAATGGATTGGGTTATTCAAAACAGCAATATACTTTACATTCAAATACGAGTTGCTGTGACAATAATTTCCTGATTTCTTAAACAAAAAAACTTTTAAATTAACCAAAGTAATAAAACTTATTTACTTTTAGGTTCTACAAATAGTTCTGAATACAGTTCGTAATGTCATGAGATTAAAAGATAAGTGTTTTCACTGGTTATGTTTATATTTTAAACTGATTTGAAGTAGTATATTAGAAAGATTAAGCAAGAATTGTCAACAAATTTTACCTCTGAGAATTTACAATAATTTGAAAATAATATAAATTAAATAATAATTATAATGTTTTTTTCCTGAAGTACCCAAACCTTTGTTTACAAAAGCTGACAAAAATCCCACTTTTGCACTGATCATAAACATGAAGTCTTATTTTATATTTGGAGGGAGGAAATTCTAAAAATGCTCTGAACCTTGAGAAAACCCTGACTCTGACACAAAAATCTAGGATAACATTATTTGCATCATCCCATCACCCTAAATATTAATTATTTACTGCTTCTGTTCAAATATGGTAAAAATTGTCAAAGAAGATGATTACTTCTGTTGAATTTGAACTGCAGTTCTGAAAGTACTGAGGCAATTGTCTTTGTAATGGGCAGATTAATCATTAACTTAAAATATTTTACCATTATTTTAGACCAGTCACTAAAATGATTTTTTTAAAAGCAATTTTACCTCAATTATTTACACAGTTAATTGATTCCCAATAAAATATGAGAGAAAATATCACCATAAACTCGGGTGAACAATAAAAATAGAAGTAATAAATTCTTTCTACCAACAGTAATTGACAGAGAAGTAGACTTGATCTATATCTTGTGTTACATAGAATAACAATATACATATATCACTATTTCATAAAGACCAAGGAAATTGGAAGTCCTTGGCACTACTGGAAGGAAAAAAAAATATTTTTTTTTAAATTGCAGGTAAATTGTTCTTATGTCTTTACATAATTCTTTAATCCTCTGCAATTTTATAATCTAAATTTTACTTGTCCAAAAATACTCTCATAACTTGTAAAAATAACGTCTAAAATTATATTTTGCAACTTGCTTACCTTTCTTGTCTTCGCTGCAGGACTTGCATGCTTTGCTTCCTCCTTTGATGACATTTTTCTCTCCAGACACACTAGATGGCGCTGAGGGCACATTTCCTGGGCTTCCAGTGCCCAACGGGTTTCCTGCTATGTTGCCTGATGATGAACCATTGCCAGAAGCCCACTGAGAAGTACCAAGGTTGTTGTTGATGTGTATAGGTCGCTTTGTGGCAGAACTTCCCGGTGGATTTTTGCCGCTCCCTATGAAGGCTGCTTGCTTGTGATTGTTTAAAGTGGTTCCCACATTGTCCCATTTCTCTTCTAAAAACAAATAAAACACATTACACAGATACACAAAATACATAAATGTAAAATAAAAGTTATAGAATGCAGTTCATCTTTTGCAATTCAATATGCACATTGGACTCCAAATGTTGAAAATAATTTAACAAATAAAAATAGTAATAAATAAGCAACAGAAATCACAAGGTATAAACAATGAAGATTATTTATGATAAAATGAAAATCAGTGTACAAACACCTTCCTTAAAAAATAATTGTTATATACACCTAAAATTCTTTAATTTTAAGTTTTATTAACTTTCTTTATTTTATTTTTATTCTTTCTCTTTCCTAAATGGCTCTGTTTGCTACTTTGATATGATTGGATTAAAATTAAAAAGAAATTTTACAGAAAAAAATTGCTTTCTCTTATAAACCCAGAACAACTACTTAATTCTTTTAATAACCAAAGATAACAACTATTTACAAAAGTTTTTTTCAGGGGCAAAACAAAACAGTCTAATTAGTTCCGAGTGTAGCACTCAGCCATACAACCTTTAATTTCTGTAAATATGCTTTGATGAATTTGTTTTACCCCTAGTAACTAGAAATTTAAATATATTTATTTCATCTTATTTTGTCAATAAACAAATTTAATATTTCAATGAAAAACAAAAATGCCATATAAGTGGAATTTAAGAACAAAAATGCAAAGGACAAAGAAGAAGACAAGAAGTTTTAGAAAAAACAATACTGTATCTTGTGAAACTGGAATGGGAGAATATTTACTATTTCTCTTTTCTCCAGACTAATTAAAATAATAATTGTAACTTTGGAGATGGGAAAGGCAATATGAAGAGGTTGAAACATTACCAAAAACACTATTTATTTTGCTCTGGCAAAAACTGTTTGACTTTGAAACCGATTGACTACCATGTATTATTTTTTACACAGGTTAGTTTCCAATATCAAAATTTTTTATTTCTGTACTCACCATGTTGGACTCCAGTTTTAGGTCTAGGAGTTGCCACCCCAACAGCTTTTTTTGTTGTTTGCAAGTCGGTATCATTCTTCCCATTTCCAGGATCTTGGTTGGACAATGACACTTCCGAGTCAAAGACCTCAGAATCTCCTTCAGCCTCTGGATCATCCAAATCATCAAGAGAAGCCCATTTACGAGACAAAGAACCTCCATTTGATGGATTCCCCTGCTTTAGCTCAATTCCAACAGCTTTGCGGGACGATACAGGACTCTGAACAGTCTTCACAGGTGCAGCGCTCCAAGTACCATTGTGCTCATCACTGCCAGAGGAGTGTTGTCTTTTCAGTAATCCATTCTTACTCTTTTTATTATTAGTTTTTGTAGTTGACACATTTTTCACTTTACCATTGTTCCCTACAGATTCAGATTTATTTGAGTTTACATTCTGGCTATTAAAATTGTGTTTGATAGATGAATTTGGAACTGATGGAGCATTTGTAAGAGGCGCTGATTTTGTCAGTACATCAGAATAAGAAGGACGCATGGGACGCACCTCCGCCACAATCCTAGTTTTACGAGGATTTCGCCCAACTCCCTTCCCTTCAGCATCAGAATCAAGATTATCTGATACAGTCTGGGTTGTTTGTTGATTAGTGGCAGGAATTGGCTTGGTGCCATTATCTGTACAACCAAAGGGGCTATATGTACCACTTTGATTAGGTACCCAATTGCCCACTAAGTTTTCTATAAGCTGGGCTTGATTATTAGTTGATAAAGATTGAATTTGAGACGAATGCTGCATCTGCTTTGTCTGAGTTCGTTTATTCTGTTCTTGCTGTTGTGGTGGTTGCACAGATTGCTGTTGTTGCTGCTGTTGTTGAAGGTGTTGCTGTTGAAGGATTTGTTGTTGTTGTAACTGTTGCTGTTGCATATGCTGCTGTTGTATTTGTTGCTGTTGCACTTGTTGTTGCTGTTGCTGTAAGTGCTGCTGCTGTTGTTGATGTTGCTGTTGTAACTCACTTCCACTGAATAAACCATAATCCTTCATGGGACTGGATGAAGCATTCTCCATGACACCTGGCTGATGATATGGGACAAATCCCCCTAAAGGATGAGCCAATGGTTCACGAGCATCATGAGGCACCATGTGAAATGCTTGAGGAATCATTCCTCCAGGAGCATCTCCAGACCTTCCACCATACACTACTAAATTCCCTCCACCTACATCCATAACTGTACGAATAACCTCATGATTTTCTGTCAACATGCTCATTTGTTGTTGTGGTGCATAATAAAAATTTTGTTGTGGAATTTCGTTCTGTTTGGACAAATGAGAGGCCAATTCTACTTCATAATGGGATTGAAAATCGGTGAAAAATACAGGATTATCACCAGAGTTTGCTATAATTTGAGGATGTGGAATATAAGTGTGCACAGGTCCATTGTTGGATGTTGACATTGATGCATATTCAGACCACACGTGAGGAGCAGACACTGGAGTTTGGGGCGGTGTTAATCCTAAGGGGATGTATTGGCCGTCATTAGTTTGTACGTCAGCTGTCATATGTTCAATGATTTCATCGATAGATCTCTTGCTTTGCGGTTTCACTTGCTCATCCATATTTTATAGAAACAACTTTCTATCATAATTAAGGAAATTCAGCGCGTTTCCACCACTTTTGTCTCATTCATAAATACACAAAATATAAAATATATATGCACAATATAAATATGCAATGTAGAATTGCACACGGCGTGCAAGATAGACGACTTGAGGTTATCGGTCACAAAATAAAGGAATCTAAAATGCACTTGGACGAATACTTAAGTAAATCAAAAAAGTTATATTTCAGTGGAATATTGAATCCCTCCATTCAACACACATTCCACCAAATGTAAATAAACCGAACGAACAAAATTGCAGATGTTAGAACTATCCACCTAACACTTCAGAAGCCATTTTGTCAACTGTGTTGTCAACAAGCAGGTCAAGCGAACATCTGCCGAAATAAGCCCGTTTTGATAATCAATAACTTAAGATGATCTACGTAATAAAAGCAACAGTTTGAAGCGATCTTGTAGAATAATATTTTTATTTCATTCAATATTATCAATTTACAATACAATATTTATTAAAAGTTGCATAGCGCCTCGCGGACACATCTGTCTACAGCACAGCATCACGTTACTTGGCTCATCTGTGATTTGGCAAGATCAGGGAATTTTTGTTGGTTAAGAAAAGACGTATAGATTATATTTATTTTCTGTAACGTGTTAGCATAATCACGACAGGCAACGAGATAAGGAGTTATAAAACGAGTAATTGCTGTTTCATAAAAACAATTGGTCTACGTTGTCAAGTGAAATATAATATAAATTTAACGTAAGGCTTAACATTGAGAACAAACTGTTCCCAATGAACAGTATGTATGATATAATCATGGTTTCTGTTTATTCTTTCGAGAAATTAATTGCCATTCGACGTATTACGTTCAATTCCAAAACTCAAAAGGTGCATAGTTGCAGGCCTACTTGACTTTTAAGAGCTGTTTCAGGCAATTCATTGATGAATGTTAAACCTCAATAATACTTTTTTATTTGGTCCTAATTTATTTGTAATCATGTTTGTATATTCGCCAAGATATCATTTAATATTTTTTATAATATAGTGTTTGCAATACGGATTTATTTTTCATAATCCAATATGATAAACTAATTCTGCCTTCATAATTTAAAAACTGCAGAAGACATTTGATTTCTCTTTTACTGAAAGAGGGGAAGGAGCAGGAAGGGTTTGACAATAACATAATGATTTCTTTAAGTTTTTAAAATATACATTTTTATCACAACTTATTCTACAATAAGAAAATAACTGAAGTCAAAACACAAACGCGAACACTTGTCAGCTGTCTTCAATATCATAACATGTAATGACAACTGCAATATGGTAATAAAGTATTTATCTTGGAATCACAGAATGTAGTACTCCATGGAACATGTCTGTAGTGAAATTCACAGTTTTTCACAAAGAAATTTTCTTTCACACGACTTTAAAAATGTCCTTGTAATTCAGTTCCTCCACCATATTTGAACAATCGTAATATCTTATTCATCTTCATTGTCCAAAACACAATCTGTAACATTAGTTAAAAGATGATCATTAAACAACTAACAACCACTTCAGCTTCAAAATTTTACCAAAATAACTTGGAAAGATAAGAAAACTGTTCTGAGACAATGCAAAAACTGAACACTAAGTTGTGAGGTACTATTAAAAAAGGAAACAAAACAAGAGAAAATCAAATAAAGCAATATCACAGGACATGAAAATTGTCTAACATAACACTGATTCACTAAAAAAAATTTTACTTCATTAAATTTAAATAGCATTCAAGATTTTAATATGTTGTCAGTTTTATGCAAGATGTAATCTGTAATATGCTGTTGACATTAAGAATTGATATTTAGAAGTTTTATGGAGTATACTTTATGGACCAAACAGGAAAAATAACTGCATATCATGACATGTCTTGACCAATTCATAAAAGTACAAGTGTAAACTCTACATTGATGTACTTCCACTGGAATGAATCAGGATACTCTCTTACTCGCTATTCCTGCAAAAATTTATCTCAAGGTGTATGTATACCTTCGATGAAGATGGTGCAATGGTTTTAGTAGAGAATCCTCTATTACAAAAGTAATCAGTGGCACAAACACTTCATGAAGAACAAAATGTACTTTAATAGCCTTATAATATGTACTTTATACAAAATGTACTTTAATAGCCTTAACTGAGAATACTAAGGTAGAATAAGGCTAATCATTTAATCATGTACTTTACGATAAGGAGTAAAAACATGGGCGGGGGGGGGGGGGGATACAATGAAAGTTACACTGAAGTATGATCAGTTAAAACAGATAATCAGTTAAAACAAACAAATAATAATTTATTTGTTTGTTCACCAGGTTTACCTGTTCTTCCTTAAAAATATCAAAACCTGCTCTGTCACCTCCATTAATTACAATTCTTCAAAGAATCAATTGATTTTCCCATACGACAAAATAAAAATTCCCTCCTTTTAGCTCCCATCTGGTCCTGCGAATAGCAGTCAGGCTCATTTCATAGACTGACCTCTATTAAGCAGTCACCTCTAGCAATTTTGTACTGTAATGGGCAAATGTGGAAGGGAGGAGGATACAGTGTTGACCTTCCTGTAACAGGAAGCAGTCAGTTTACTTTTAGCAGTGACCTCTGAATTGTTCTTCTGACAAGGGTTTATTTTTTGTTTAAGGTGAAAACAGATAATTTTAATAAATGTCTCTATGAAATATCAATGCATTTGCCACTCTTATACTAGAGCTTTCTTATGAAGTACAGTAATCCCTTCTTCACCTCTGTGGATACTTGTTGATGGCCAGCAAAGTGCAAAAACAATGTCTCTAACCATGTGACCAAAACCAATCCGATAGTAATTCGGGAAGTATTCACGGGATAGCCCTGCCTATAGAATTCCATTTTGAAGACCAGTTTGCTTGTGAGTTTGGTTCAGTGGGGTCAGAAAGTGCATTTCATGATGTCAAGAATCTTTGATACTTGCTGAGGAAAGACATGTGATCCTAGAGAACAAGAAAAGTTTTAGCTAGAAAATATGCAGACATTTTCACATCTGGTTGGACACAGATTTAACAAAATGAAAAAAACAAAGAGCACACTTTTGTGAAGTTTTGAAATTTGCAACTAAAATGATGTAAACTGATCTACAAACAAGTATTGGGCTTTTTTTGTAATCAGAAAAATCTATGCTACAGATTTGGCTGTATTTTATAATTCAAGCGTAGATTGTTGTTCACATTGTAGTTTTTTGTTAAAGGTAGTTAAAATGATTTTACCAAAAACATTTTTAATTACAATAATTAGCATGACAAGACCAATCTCTTCCTGTAATACCATAGCCTTTATAAAGCAGCGATGTCTATGAAGAGTTAATTTTTTCCCTGAACCAGAAGTGATCGCTGAAGACAGGTTTCAATGTACAGTAAAATCAGTCTAAGCAGGAATCTATTGGGACAAAAAAAATATTCATGTTTAGGGAGGTTTCAGTTTTATGTAAGGTTGTCCATTTTAAGACATTTGTAATAGTGATATTTTCATCTTGAAACTAGTAAATTGCATGACTTAATTATAATTAACATTAACATATAACATATTTTTAGTTATTTTTTGGTGGATGAAAATCACCAATAAATGAATATTAAACATTCTTCGTTGACAGCTTCTGAGTTTCTCTTGCTTTTATAATTTTGACCTTTTCACCTCAAGTTAGAATTTTAGGATTTCTTTAACCATTGTTAAACTGGCTCTGAATCTCAAAAAAATATAGACTACCTCACAGCCTAGTAACGTACTGAAACTGCTTGCTTACTCTTTTAGCACAAAATGCATAGCATCCTAGAGTACTATAAATTTCTGATACCCTTGCAGGGCCTTGTGCAGCGTGTCTCTGGCTGAAGGGTTATGATTTTCGATGCGGGCGCGAGATGCACGAATAGATGCCATGCTCATACACCTTTCCACGCTCAGAGAGTCAGGAGAGAATTCCCATATGGTCATGCCATGAGAGACAAGTGACTTTAAGGTTGAATTCTACACTGACAGCTGAAGCCCTCTCCACTGTGCAACTGCCATCACTACATCGTGTATCACAGGGATAGAGAATTTAAAAAAGACCTGCACATGCATTCATTTCATTAAGAATATCTCGTGTGTCTCTGCCAATTTAGAGGAATTCTGTTTCATAAAGGATTTTCCCCCAGTAGAACATGAAAAACCATTCCAGTTCTGCATGGAACAGGTTCCGTTTCAAGCTGTGTAAAATGCCATTTAACTTTACGGCCTGGAGAAATTTTCCATTTAAGGTAGGTTTTTGGCTTGGACATGTTCCAGTTTAGACAGATTGTACTGTATATGAAATTATTTTAAGACACAAATAATAAAATAAAACTGAAGTTAATTTCTGGGAAAGTATAAGCTAAAATCATTAGAAATACTTATAGTACAGTTACTTTAGAAACCAAAATCTAGATTGAAATGCTTCACTCAAATTTATATTTAATATTTTCATTAACTACTCGTTTTTTCAGTGCCTCCACCTCTAAGCAAAAATTAAAGGCTCTTCAACACAAAATAATTAGCAAATATTCTCTAATGAATTTTCTACACTGCTGTCTATTATTTGACTATTTTCAACAGACAGTTTGCCAAGAGCAAACCATCATGCTTTAAGCCCATGTTATTTTTAACATTTGTGATTTTGGTTGGATGATATTTCAATTGAAGCAATATTTTTAACAAATTTTAAACTCTACTATGTTATTCATTTCTGGACTCACTTATATTTTTTAATTACTTATTATTCAACAGAAGAAATGTGAAGGATTTGCGTTTAATATTTGTCACAGAAATTGTAATGAGTTTTGGTTGATCAAACATTCACCAAATTACCGATATAAAAATCAAATGGCAGAAAAGTCAATTTTCAATGGATTTCAGTGCCATTAAGCACTGCAAAGACATAACACATCATTAACTATAAGAGTCAACCAAATTTCACTGAGATTTTATACTCACACTTGCTAGTGTTTTCTGGAGTGTGTAATTAAAAGATTTTTTAATATTCCCTTGGAATATTTTGAAAATACTAAATGTTTACAAAAAATGCTCTCTGAACATTTTATATTACCCAATCATATATTGAAGAATTATGTGATTAATATAAAATATGCATAAAACACTGAACTCTATGACACTATTCCTTGAAAATTATAAAACAAAGAATTTAAAAAATTATTAAACATTAGTTCACATATCAGTGGCTAATAAAAATTCTCAGAATGAAAGCAACATATTGTAGTGTGTCATCTGACATGCTACATTATCACCACAACATACCTATTATTCCAATACTCCTTCCAAAAATGCCAAGCTGTCAATACAATTAATAGCAGAATTAATATCTTTCTTTTGAATTGTTTTCCGTTTTGCCTGAGCTGCTTGCTTGTATGCCTCTGTTGCGAGAGATCCCAAGAACAATTCCTGAAACCAATTTATAAGAGTGTATCATTGATCATTATGAATACAAATATAATAATAAGCGCTGTATGCATGTGATAACACTACACACTGTGGCTTTGGCTATTAGGAAAGATGCTTCCTGAGTCGAATGTTTCGTATCAGGATCCATTTTCATGATGTGTTTTATCCTGGAGAGTGGAAGTTTAAAGAGCTTTTCAGGTTTCTCCGTTTCTCGTGCAGGGTTTTCGGATTCATTTTCTTGTTCATTTTCTGTGCCAATTGTTGCGTCAGCTGCAATTATTTCCGATTCACTAGTTTCCATTATGAAATGGCAAATATAAATATAAGACAAGTTCTCGCTTCAATAGTACTCCTACACGCCTAATAAAATTGGGGGGGAAAATGTAACCCCGCTAACAGTCACTGAATTCTCCCATTAACGAACCTCCACTTTAACACATCTTTTTTGTAATGATTATGAAATACGCTAAATGCTGTAGAATTAAAAATACTGACGCTTTCAAAAACTATAAGCTATATTATATCAATCGTCGTACAGTCCGCACATAGTACATACACAAGTATCAATATATCCCGCGTATTCTCGAATTTCACTTTGATATCGCCTGTCAATTGTCATGTTTTACCTACTTCATGGTATCTTTCAAGATACATTCATATTTGAGAGATTTTCAAATATTTTGTTTGGATCTTTAAAAATGAAAGTATTTCAAATCTGAGAAGTAACAAAATTTAGTCCATAGTATACTCTCTGAGTCCATGAATGAGATATAAAATAGATTATGTTGTGATCTCACGTTGGTAACACTTCCTTGAAGCAACATGTGAGCAACTGCCAATTGCTGCCAATTCGACGGTGTGAACACGTCCGATCCAGAGGACATAACGACAGATAATATAGAGAATAGAGATGGATGGTGTAAAATTTCGTACTGAAGTAGATTCGATAAGAGTATTAACAACTTTCTTCTTGGGCTATTGAGCAGAAACTTTAAAGATATATGCATTTGCATGATTTCAGGAGCAATTTCCAAGACAGCAGCATGTTTGTCAGCTTGCCAGACCCGGGCTTTAGTCTCTCCTCCAGTGAATGCGGATTTCTTGGCATGAGTACATGGGTGACAGCAGAGTGAGATTCGTTTATATACTCTCTGGCTAGTCGTGTATTGGGATTGTGTTACTCAATAACTCTGATAAAAATTGACGATTGTAATTTTTTTTATATTTAATGTATTGTTGGCCAGTCAGCGGTCTTACTCTACAGTACAGTGAACGACAGTGAAGCTTCAGTTTCGTAATTGGCTATAGTGTATTCTTGTGTCCTGTAATCTATACATATTTATCATCAATATTACGTTTTCATCACGGAACGAACATAATTTTGACGAAGCCTAATTTTTCGGTTTTGTGATGGCATCGTTAGAAATTGATCCAGGTTACATTAAATGTCTTCGCCTTTTGCACTCCAAATCAAAAGACTCTGAAGAACAGTTACGCCAAATGTTGGAGGACTTAGTAAGGCAACGGAATGGAAATACAAAAAGCATTGCGTCACTTCAGAAGAGGGAGGTTAGTACAAGCAAGAAGGAAAAACATTCATCTGGATCGAATGGAAGAAAGGATGAATTGAAGAGAGAATCAGAGAAACATAGTTTTGAAGACTCCACTGGGAGTAGTAGAGAATCGTCTAAGAAGAGCAAGACTGAACTTCCCAAAACCAGCCATTTAAAATCAAGCTCTTCTACTCCTACATCACCACTATCTCCTGCTAAATCCTTTTTGTCTGATGTGGATGTTAAAGAGGAAGTAAAGGAAGAAGATGACCACGATGATCTTGCCCTTGAAATTTTGGAAGAAGATTTGACATGTGTCGTATGTCATGGAATGGATGTTGGTGTGCGTAATCAGCTGGTTGAATGCTTAGAATGTCATTCTCTTTATCATCAAGAATGTCATAATCCTCCAGTACCAGATGATATGAATGATCCTCGATCAGCTTGGTATTGTGCAAGTTGCACCAAAGTTTTAAAGAAGATACCTTCAAGTTCGCGATCTTCACCAAAACCTAATAATGCAACTCCTACCAAAAGTGAAAAGGATGTAGCACCAGCTCCTGCTAAAGTTCCCAAACCTGAACTCTCACAGTCGCAAAATCCTTTCAAACGAACAGAAAAAATATTGCCTCGACAATCAAAGCCTTCATCTCAGCAATATTCTCGTTCACAACCCCAAAATAAGCAACATCAACTTCAGAAACTCCGTAAGATGTTATCACCAAGATCACCATCTGTAGGAACTGACAAAAATTAGTTATTAATCATTATTATTTCAACTTTAATGTGCTCCGTTAACACAATTTGTGATGTGAAAATCATGTTAAGAAATGTGATTAAAATATTTCAATATTTAAAAAATTGTCAAATAAAGTATTTCCTTTTATTAAAAATGTTTTAATTTAAGTCTGGCAAGTTAAATATTCTCTGTGAACCATAATGGGTGTATCATAACAAATTTCCAAGATCTACTGATGTACTTTATTCTTCTGTTTTTCAAGTTGTAATTCTGAACATGATGTAATTACTTACAATATGATACTAAAGTACAAGGTTTATTTCATTAACCCGGAACTACGCTGTGAAACAGAAAAATAGAATAGGCGAAACCAGGATTTTCGATTCAGAACTATTTAATTATAAGGTGTACTTTAAAATCAAAGATCTAGAAAGAAAGAAAAAAAAAAGGGGAATGAATTGCAAAATTATTGTGGTATTCTGTAGAAAGTTTTAATGAGTATCCTCTGTTCACTCATGTTTTTAAGCCATCACAACTGAACGTGTCTCACTGAAAGTAGTACTGGAGTGTAAATTACTTACCATGGAGTACCCAATTGTAACTTGAACTAATAACAGTGAGCTTATAAATGTGTTGTTGCAAATTTTGTGAGAAATTGGATTGTTTTTGATTTCTACTGTAAGAATCAATTGGCTACTATGGTACCAAGTCGTGAGAACATTTACTGTACATTAATAAAAGGCATGATCCAATTTTAGCAGACAACTGGATTAAAGGTGGTGAGATGGAAGAACAAACCTTAAAAGTCTTTGCATCAAAAAAGTATGGAAATTTTATTCTTACTAAAAGGTAACCCTTGAATTGTGAAATTTACTGCAACGGGCAGTTGCATGCTCAAGGGATGTTTCCTTATGTTGAAGGTTTTGTGATTTATGTTTTTCCAACCGAGTCTGTCAATTATATATTTTTTCCTCGCGTTAGATGTCCGATTATCGTGAAACATATTTTGATGAGGGTGATTAAGGTCTGGTGACACAAGTGTTATGTTGACATACAATAAGTAATGGGCATCTTAGATTAACACTGTATCTTATGCGGAACAGTCCAAGCGCCCGTGTGCTGTTTCGCTCGCATAAGATATAGTGTGATTTTATCATGTGTCAACGCAGTGCTTGTATCTAGGGGCCCTAATTCCAGTTATAATTTCATTCAATGGTTCACTTAAATTTACATTTTAAAGATACTGACTGAATTGCCAGGACAGAATACTTGTTTCTTAAGTGTTCTGTAACATTGCAATTTTTGAACTCCAGTTCACCATCTACTGGTAAGAAATTGGTAAGATAGGACTTACTCCAGTTCGAGTTAGGTAGCACCTTCTACCTGAAGAGAAAAATTCATAAGGGGTGAGTGATTGAAAGTAAACACAATATAAGCGATGGAGCGTGGTTCTCTATTCTGTAGAAAAATTGGGAAGACCCAAAGGCCTTGTTAGTTATGAATGTAGGGCTGCCTGAACTACAAAAAATCTTAGCAATTCTTCTCTTATTTATTACCTTTTTAGATTTACTTATGCACTCAGAATGGATTAAATGGCTCATCTGACAAAATATAAGTTGCTCAGCAACAACAACCTGATATGGTAGAATGGTGCCCACAGAAATATTACTGTATTTGTAAGCAAAGAAATGTACTTACCTGAATACACTTATAGTATTGAATAATTCTTTGTCTCATATTCAAAAGTTTAACCTACGGTACTGATATTTACTTTCTCAGTAAAATGTGCCAACTGATTGTCGCATACATTGCAAATTGTCTTATCTTTTGTACACTCCTTAAAAGTCACATATTAATCTTAACTTTTTCTTGTTTGTTAAAAAGGGAATTACATAAGATAAAACATATACATGGCTAAAACAACTAACTTGCACATAATGATTTCTTTCAGCCACTTGTAATATAATTTACGAAGGTATTTATTTTACTTTTGTAATGAACTTAACAATGGACTAGACTAAACAAATTAAATTTATTGCATTTTTCACCCTAGCCAAGACAAGCTCTATGCTCCTGACATGTGGTAGTGTAGTGTGTAAGAGGGGAGGATAGGGCAGAAAAGAAAGGAAAATAATGGGTGGCCTGTTTGTTAAATACTGCTGTGATATATACCTGGAACTGATCGGAGAAACCACATACCAATGAGAGCAGCCAGCTGCTAAAATTCTCCTGCAGACATCATCTGAATTTGACTTAGCTCCCTAGATTGTGCCGAAAACCTGCCACTGCCGGAAATCAAATATTAAGGCCTCCTGGTCATTCATTACAGATATGTTTCTTGAATTCAGAATTTCTCTAATAAGTATTAGCAAATTAGAAATATACAAGTTAAAGGAATTATTTAATCACATCTTAATCCTTCCAATATTTTATGAAGACCATCAATGAAAATAGAATATCTTGGAGAATACCCAAGGGAAGACTGATTGGTTGCTGGTTAGGATCATACAACCCTTAAATGAAAGAACAACCAGATGGTAAATGATTATGGAACAATGACATAGTGAGAAAGGAAATGGGAGTTTACCAAGAAATGTTTTTTCCTCACCACAAAGATCAAACTGACTGGAACAACCAATGGCAGGAAGTCCAGACATTTGGCCTCTGATTCAAAGTTGTCCACAGAATTAATACATCAAAATATAACAAAACTAGTAGTGTCTACTAAGAGTTGTTTAAATAAAACTAGTGGCATTTCGGAATGGCACAAACTTCTCGTATTAGGTAGTTTCCTATTCTCTTCAGCAAATAAAGACTACCAGGGTTTCTTGCGGTACATACTGGTCCTCTGGGTGGAGGTGAAGAGCATCATAGTGCATCCTGAACATAGCATTAACATATCTTGGTTCAGTACCTTTAATTGTTGCCCATGGTATTACTTGGCACTGCCTCAATGTGTTGGGTGGGATGTCATTGTGCTGGGTGTGGGATCCAATTTCTCAATTAAACATTCATATTGCACCCAATGACAGGTCAAGAGAGTACAAAAGGATTGTGGTAGAGATGTAATGCATGATCGATTCACAATGCCCCTCATGCCTCAAAAACAAATTAAAACATTGTCTTATGTGAGTTTCACACTCAGCGTTAGTGCCCAGGTACATTGGCTTACCTACCCCAAGTCTGTCTCATGAACCTAAATCAGGCTTCACTACTAATTGTAAATGAGATACTGCATTGTAATATAATAAATTGATAAAACTAATAATATAACTAAAACCGAACTTTTTATGCACATGCAGCCTTTTATGTGCTTATCACATTGAATTTATGAGTCTGAATAACTTTGACTCTATTTCCATAGCAACAAAGCAAACATACTTTTCAGCATCAAAATCTTTCAACATCACACACACTAACACTTCCTAGTTAACACAATGGTTTAATTTACTTTCACGAAATTTTTATAATGAGGAAATAGTGTTATCTATAAACATACATTTTTCCCCCCACATTTTCTCCCAAGTTTTCAGTCCACTAATAATAGAATTGAAATATGACTTAAGAATATTATAGAAAATAAAACCTGATTCTAAATGCAAATTTTCATTGGAAGCCGCTTTTGAGAAATACTCATTATTTGAGCGTTTTGAAAATATGCAATTTTTAGCTCATTTTTGCAGAAAACTTTTGAGTTTTCCAGAAACTTAATTCAAAATTATTTAAAGCAAATGAACTAACAAATGTAATTATGTATAAAAAAGTCAGTAATGTAAATAGTATTAAAGATGTGAGAGATATATAAAATACATTTGTGTAATTTTTGAAAAATCAAAAGTGCGTTTATGTCATGTTATTCAGTGCATTTAGCAATAACCATCCAAAATGTTTAAAGAAAAAATTTGGATCCATTTTTGAGAAAATCTTGTTTTTAATATTGTCTGTATTTCCTCATATGTAAGATGCCAAAACGAGTTTTTCTGTCAAAAAATCACTGCTTTTTGCTGCAGTATTACAATACTTTTTCTACACCACATGGTGATATGAGAGAAAGTAAAATGTATCAAATTTTAATTGTTAAGGATTTTTGGACTTCTTATTCAAAAGTTTAGAATGTACATTTTACCAGATAAGATCTCTAATAATTTATGAAGCAATTTACTAAAGAGGTTAATTGAATGCATTGGTTATATTAGTATCAAAAGAAATCTAACTACTTTTGAAATCAGCAGAGCAAAATATTTGCTAATTAATTATCTGCCTCCTAACTGATATTTTGTCAAGGGAAACTAATGACTAGTAATACAAAGGTTAACAAAGCAAATAATCCTACTACAGAATAAATAAACTAGACTAACTTAACAGTTTTCAAAAATATTCTAACAAATAATCCACTTATCTAAGTGTCCAATATTATGACTGAACAACACACATTTACATGATATAATTTGGAAAGATCATTGTTACACTACAACATAAGAATGTAACATGTTTTAATACAAACATTTATTACATAAATTCACTATGTCACAAGATGTTTATGTACATATACCTACATTACACAATTTGCAGTTTTCAAGTACTTCTTTTCTTGGCTGAAACAGCATTACTTGATATTGTTGGGTCATACTTAAATGTTTTTCTGAGTGGAGCAGTTCCTGCTCTCCTAAATTGCATTTCATCATACCTTTCTCTTTCTTCCATCTCACGTGTGATCTTCATATTTGTATAAGCTGAAAGAAGCAACATTGAAAGTAAGTTAATAGACTGGTTGAAATGCAACAAATGCCACCCTCTTTCAAACACACTCATTCACTCATGATTTAAATCCTTCAAGAACTCTGTAGTAGTATTCTCTCCAGAAGAACAAGAGAAAGCAGGGTATATTAACATTTTACCCAAAATATTTTCTCGTTTAGCTAAAGAAATTTGTTTAACTCAGGCTGGTTGATTATTTGGTGATTTCAGGAGCATCGACAACTATGGCCATTAGTTCCATAAGTAGTGCAAGTTATATCTTGGAAAGTAGCAATATTCTTCCCCCACTAGAACTAGAGATTTGGCACTGACCTACATATTGGCTTGAGTGGTGTTCCCTCCAGCAAAACCATGGTGGCCACACATTTCATGAAACAAATTCCCAACTTCTGGCTTTCCAGTGCATTTTTTTGTTCTGACAAGATTTGTAATTTCACAATATTTAAAGAAAATATTGAAGCTACCCTGACTAACTGGTCAGCTCTCTCATTTTGCCATGACAAAGTACAAATTAACAATATTTTCTCACCAAATAAAAACGGAGCAAACAATAACGCTGCACTAATTTTTCTTAAGAAATAATATTTAGTTTTATAAATTTTCAAAATTTTCCCTGACTTCTAACAATTGTACATATTCCCTTATCCCCCCCCCCCCCCCAGTTTTTCCATGTTTCTCAAAAAGTGGCCACTCTGAAGGCATGCCACTGGGGGAAGGGTGCGAGTGTGTGGAGGGGGAGAGAAAGAGACGAGGATGAGAAAGGAAAGATCGTGCACAGTCTATTTGTAAAGGTAATGCTATGGCATTCTCCTGGAATTAATCACAGAAACCAAAGAAAACTATCAATCAGAGCAGCCAGCCACGAGAACTTTCCTTCAGACAAAGGACGAACATTGTTAACTGTAGAATATCGAAACTTTAGTGCAACTTAATAATTTTTCTTATGTTTTCTTTTTTGTATAAGTCCTTAAAAGACTCTTTTTATAAATGAGAAACTCTACATTAAAAATTGTACTGCAATCTACAATGGAATTTATAAATCAGGCAATCATTTGTTTGGTTGTTATTAATTCTCTTATATTTTCTTTGATTTCTGTATTTTCCTTCCTTATTTGTTTACAGGCAAATGTAGTCTATGAAATAGGATACATGGATTGTCACTTAAAATATATAGGACAAACAAAAAGTAAATACAAACCAGAATAAATGAAGATAAAAATATAAATGAGTTACCCGAAAGACAAAACTTCATATCCAAGCATCAAATAGAAAACCTCCATCAAACAGACTTTAATAAAATAAATAAATGGATAGAGAAACCAAGAAAGACAGCGAGTCTAACATCAGATACAATACATGCCAAAATTCAAAACAAATCATTTGATATCATGGCATCATTTGTGAGGTGAGAAACATGCTAAAGAGATTTTCACAACCTTCTTCTCTTTTCCCCCCACCACCTCCCCTCACCCACTCCAACAACGAGGCACCGTCACTGCATCTGAGCGAATCGCCCATATACAAGGGCAAAGCATTGAAAGAATGTCTCTCTTTAGTGATCATAATATTGTTGAAGTGATTTTGCCAATGTAATGCATATAAGGTGAAGTTATATACACTTGTATTAGTAATATCCATGCAACTTTTCTTGACTAACGGCTTGGAGAAATGTGGGTAGAGCAGAGATATTAAGTTACGAAATCAGCCACTAGATTTTATGGAATATCATCAATTACTTCACAACTTATTCAATAATTTGTGTTCTACCTTTATCAGGAGTTTGAGATAACTCCTGTAATGGATCTGAGCCTGCATTGGCCATTTCTTTAGTTTTTTGGAGATAAACACGAACATCTTCAACAGCAAATAGATTTTATTATGCACCAATGAAGATGTGTTTGGAATGTTGTCATCTGTGCTCGCTGCAAGTGTTAACCTTCAACTGTTTATTGTGCCATGAAGGGAGAAGGTAGGTCATCGGTCACGAAAAGTTGCACAGATAATACAACAATTTTAGTGCAAATTTAATTGTAAATCATAATACAAAATTTTAATGAAAACAATGTCAAGTAAAATTTTAATTATAAGAATGGCACTAATAATTTTAAATTAATAGATCATAATTTTTACAGACACCTGAAGAAGGGAACAAAATGGGTTCATGAAATGTGTAAAAATAAAGGTTTTAAACGTGTGTATCTAAGTTTTAAAACTGCAAAATATCCATGCGATGAAAATTGACTGTCTATAAAAAATAGGTTGGAAAATAAAAAAATCAAACAATTTTCTACTTTGTCTGAGTTAATGATTTTTTTAAAATTAAATGAATCAGTTCTGTTCATAGTGTAAGTAGTTGCATGATATACTCACATTCTTTAAATCCTTCCACAAATCCTTTGGGTTTACTTGGTAGAGTTTCAGGATTGTGATGTATTAAAGGTTCTATTTTTGCAAGTTCTCTTATAGCAGGCACTCGTAGCAAACCTACTTGTATTAATGATATAACATTTGATGATAACCAATAGCATAAAACTGCCTGAAAGTCAACAAAGAGATTATATATTTAGACAAGGTCTGGAAAAAATGCACAAGAAACAAATCAATATTAACATTATGTCAGAAGCAGTCATTTTTACCACTTTGAGGTTTCATTATATCTTTGTTCCTTTATTTACTGATTGTTGATATTCAGAGACATTGTTATTTTTTAGCATTCTTTAAAATATTAATATAATTTTTAGATGTATCAGTTTCTATGGTAATGATTAATTCTTCTAGGTTTCCACTGCATTTGAGATGCTACTGAATTTCTGGCAATTCTGTTTATCACCTTCTTTTCTTTTAGTTGACATTTTGGTGAACTTAGCAAAGTGACATTTTATCCCGTTTACCTGATCCAATGAGCAAATGTTGAGATGTCCCCTTGTTTTGCTTGTGGTCATAAATGTAGCCACACTTATATGCACATTTTATTGAGTTTTCCTTTTGCTAGTTTAGAGTGGAAATGGGGGAGCGGCTTGCTATTTTGTTAGCAAAAAATAAAATAATAGCTGTAGTTCATTTATCAATGCAAATAAGTAATTCCCCATTATTACTAGAGAACAAACTTTTTGTTTTCAAATGTTTCTAATCATGCTTTGCTGATACTTTTATTCATTATTCAACTGTATAGAGCAGTGTTTTTCAAACTGTGGGGCGCAACCTCCAGGGAGGGCACAAAGGTCTTGAAAGGGGAGCGGAATATTTTCCTGAAAATGTAAAATTGTCTGCGCTTAATGGAAAATATTAAAGGAGAAAAGCTTATTTCTTCGTAGAAAACATTAAGATTTTTCCTTTTCTTCAGAACAAATACGATGTTGTTTGGCTGCACTTCCCTCCTCTGAGATTGTAATTCATTATCCTATTTTTGCATGCATATCACGTGCAGGGCAAGCTTTGTCTCATGTAACACAACCACTCCTTAGTCTTTCGTAAATCATGAGGCAAACTTGACATGAGAATGAAGTGGTTCCTGATTAGTGACATAAATGAAGACACCAGTGCTCCATTATCTGAAGGAGGCGAGGGTTCCGTTTCGAAAACGAGAAGATATGATGAGAAATGTTTGTCACTAAGCTTCACTAAAACTACAGTAAATGGTGAAGAATGTCCGCAATGTGTAATTCGTTCAATCATTTTAGCTGCTGATAGAAGAAGAAGTCTAACAAGTTAAAGAGGCATCTTGAAACCAAACATCCTAAATTGTCAGAAAACCAAATGTGTTAAAGTGTATCCAGAAGAATTTAGGTAAAACTAAAAATGTTATTTCAATGATCCTGTTAGCCTCTTACCAAGTGTCTCATAGGATTTATAAATGCAAGAAACTACACACACAGTAGCAGAAATACTGATTTTACCCGTGACATATATAGTGTCAACGATTGAAAAGTATTCCACTCTCTAAAGACAGTTTTTAGAAGAATTGTAGATGTTTCTGACGATTTACTTGAGCAGTTAATTAAAAAGTTAATTAATTAATTATTTATTAATTAATTATTATTACTATTATTATTATTACTATTTTATTATTATTACTACTACTATTATTATTACTATTATTATTATTACTACTATTATTATTATTACTATTATTATTATTATTGTTATATTATTATTGCAGTTATCATAACTGGTTTGCACTTCAAGTAGATGAAGCGACTGATGTTCACAACGATGCTCATTTGATTGCTTACAAGTATGTTTGTTTCGTCGAGTATATCATTAGGGAGGAAATTCTTTTCTTTTCTGAGAACAACTAGTGCTGAGTCTTTTTGAAATAATCAATGATTTCTTTCATGAAAAGGGGATATCATGGAATAAGTGCATTGGGATATGCAGTGACAGAGCTCGTTCAATATCTGGAATTTGAGGTGGATTGCAAGCGAAAGTTAAGGCAGTAGCTACTGATGCAACATGAATGCACCACATCGAAAAGCTCTGGTTGCCCAAGAACTTAGTCCATTCCTATATAAAACGCTCCACACAGTTATACAAACAGTGAATTTTATTACAACAAATCCATTAAATTCAAGGCCTTTCAAAGTGTTATCTAGGAAAATGGGTGTTGAACACACTCAACTGCTCTCTTTTAGTAATGCTCGATGGCTTTCAAGAGGTCAGATGCTAGAGAGAATGGACGAACTACGGAATGAGGTATTCTCTTTCTTATAGGAGAAAGGCCACTCTCTGGCAGATTGGTTCAGCAATGAAGATTTTATCTTGAAAATGGATTACCTAATTGATATTTTTGAGAAATAATGTTCTGTCGAAATATTCTGAATAGTTCACTTCCAGGGAATCAGGCAACTGAACACACTTGGAATGAAAAAGTAAAGGCTTTCATGAAGAAATTAGAGCTGTGGCATAATCAGACAGAAAATGGCATGCTAGATTTGTTTCCTACTCTATTGTCACTGTTACAAGACACCAATAATCTAGTAGAGATAAAATGCTGCCTTCTTCATCATCATAAAATGCTAAAAGGTTCCTTCAAAAAAAAAATTGGAGCGGTTTTTGAGAAATTTGTTTTAAAATATTTCATACATTTCAGACACAAATTTCACAAAATCTACAAGATTGTTGCAAAAAATTGTACATGGCCTCTTTAAAAGAGCTGATTTTTAAAAACGGACTTTGTCTATGGCAAAAATCTCTATCTTCAATTTCATAGTTTTGAAATGTTAACTTTTTGCAATTTTCAAAACAAGAGGAGTTTGCCACAAATGGGGCTAGTAACATATTTTTGACTGCACCTGATTCCTAGTGAAAGCAAAATTTAAAGAAAAAATTCAGTGTGGTTTTTGACAAAAAATGTTTATAAAAAAAATAAAAATTGCCTACATTTCAGGCAAAATATCACAAAAACTACTCATATTTTCGAAAAATTGAGGATGATCTTATATCAAGATGTCTTTTCAGAACAGATATCATTAAGGAAAAATATCTATCTTCAGTCCTGTAGGGCTAGGGCCACCCAGCGTTCTGCCCCGACGAGGAGCCAGTGCTTCCTCCCTGCGCTTTCTTGTAACTCCAGTGGCTGATGGAGCAGATTACGTCATAATTAATCAATCAGCAACTTGCAGCAAAGTGGATCATGTCTTGCTTTTTCGGGGGATTTTCCATAGCTCAGACAGAAAACATCTCTCTGCTGTGGGAAAGAATATTACGACAGAAAAACAATAAAATATTTTTGTAACATTTAATGGAATGTTTGCTTGTTCACATTTTGGTGTTTTGAAAATAAAAAAGACAATTTCCAATGCAGCATGGAAAGAAAAGTTTCTTTTTGCAGATTGCACAAAACATGTCACATTTTAGTTGCAAAAGAGTGCTCAATCACATTAAGAAATTTAATTGCAGTGACATTACAGTTTATCATGCTTCTGATTATGAAAAGTGTTCTTAAATTACCAAAAAAATGTTACTTAATAAACTAATAATGTTGATATTGATAGTAAAGGAAATTAAAATTAAAAAATGTAGTTAATTGCAAAATCAATTATGTTTCTTAATGCATTTCACATTGCGATCTGTTTTGGTACTTCTAATTTGATATTTTAAAAATTTCAAAGAGAAAATATTGCTCACAATTATATGTTGATCCTAACTATCCTAACTATGATATCTAACATTCGAGTAGCATTCTGATATAGTTTTGGATAATGTTTTTGAGAGACATTCTCATAAAATTCTAGTAAACTTATGAGAAAGTCTGAAACGTTTTGTTTGAAATGTTTCCCTTAATTCAGTGTCACGCTGCATTAGTGATATCAAATTCAAAATCACAAGGAACTAAATCTACATCAAGGGTAAAAGGTACAGCAAATAAATTAAATTCTAATTGTAAATCAAACAAATCTTTAAATTGGTTTTCAAATAACGAACATAAAGTTCTGAATAATCTATTCTTCTACACTTTCCATAATTCAATGTTTCATGAATGTTTGACTCTGAAGCTAATTTTGAGAAGAATGAGAGGTTCTTCTTTGCCAAAGAGACGGTTTTAAAAGAAATAAAATTAACCTCTTTTATTGTATTAAATTATTGTTAAAACACCATAAGAACATCAAAATATATTCAAAACGTACTTCTTAAAAGACATTGTTTTTCAGAGCATTGAAAACTTCCTTACGTTCTTACTCAGATTACTTGTCATATTCAGTAGCATGATTAACCATGTAATATCATTGCATATTAAATTTCATGTTTCGGTTTGCACAGTGCTGGCGTCAACATCCATGTTCCCGCGACTGGAGTTATCCGGACATTGTGACAGAGGTTATTGTAAGCTGCATGACGCCGGGCCTCCAGTGTCATGCTCTTGGTAGCCAACACTGCCCTGTGCTCCTGATTCGCTCTGCTTGAGGATCCCTGTTGTAGGCACACATCCCCAAAAAACTGCATACTTGCAATTTTTGAAAAATCTGGGATTTCAACGAACTTGAGGCCTGCATTCATTCTCTTAAACATCATTTACGGAATCCAAGAACAATGTTTAATCAAAAACATTGGAGCCATTATTCAGAAAATTTTGAAAATGTTTTTGAGGCTTCATGTAAAGTTCCATCACAAATAAAAGTATCTGATTGAAACTCCCAAAGCCTCATGTTCATTCAGATCAATCAAAGAATATTAATTTTGGAGAAAATCGGAAATCGGAAAATTAAATTTGGAGAAAACAATTTAGGCGCTAGCATTGACGGACGGGCGGATGTTTTGCCGTCAATAGGTCTTTCGGTTTCAAGGATTTGGACTACACCGTGTGTCAGAGGAAGCAATTTACTTAGCAATAGGATTTATTCACTGTTTTGTTACCAGGGAACGGCAATTAATTTTTTCTGCCAAAAATTCGCCAGTTTCCAGCGCACAATTACATAACTTTCTCTTCTTACGAAGTGGAAGAAAGTAAAAATTGCACTGTTAACTCAAAAACAACATGAGATATCAAAGTGTGTAACATTTCTTAAAGAACATGTTATTATCTTTCCTTCAATAAGATTGGACATCTGGATAATGGTGTCAAAATTATGTTATTTTCCACCATATTTAATGTCTAAAGATAAGCTCAACCACAACACTCTTGGCACCTAAGCACTTTTATTAACACAAAGGTATCATAAATAAGAATCCAAAGAGAAACCATATACAAAGGTTTTGAACACTCATGCACCATTACAGCCTGCTCTAAACAGTGAAATTAATACCTTTGATTAAAAAATTAATGTAATTCTTTAAGGGTATGTTTGTTGTTTTCAACATTTTGAGGCCCCTTGCGGTCACATATATTGTAGTGCTTTATTACTGACAATGAGCATTACTACACAAGCCCTCCATAATACATTGATAAGTAAGAACAATTTTTTAAGCCAGTCATTTTGACAGCTCTCCCTCTTTCTTCATGGGGCAGCATTTCTGGTTTTTTACTGTTAAATTTGATATTTGTTTGATGAAATTTAATATCCCTTAATAAAATCAAACAGATGAACTGCTACTTTCATCATTTTTTGCTATTTCCTCTATTCCCCGGCTACAAAAAAGATGTGATGCAATTGGAAGTCTTTACACTTCATAAAGCATATTTCCTTGAAAATGACTTGCCTATACAGACACATACAGAGAATGAATCTTCTGACATTTTTATTAATGGTAATTTCAGCAAGTATGTGAGTGTGTGTGTGTGTGTATCTGCTTCTAATGTTTCAAAATTCTCTTTACCTGACCATTTCTCTCTGAACAAATAACTGCTAAAATTAATGATTAATATGATATTGTTTCAATGCGGTTTTATTGCATAGGTTTGAAGTTTAATTTTCCAATACTTACTCCAGGGAAGTTGACTGTGAAAGGAAAAATGCATATTGGCAGAGCTCTCAGTACATATTTCATCACATGCATGTTCTGAGAATTCAGGCGAGCAGAATCAGTACCAACTTCAATCGTTACAAAGAGAGTTGCACTTGTCATAAGAGGTAAGAGAAAATACTGATCTGGCATCGACAAATCAGTGAACCACCACAATCCACCAGTCACCATGTCTGGTACTGGAATATTGGCCATTCCCCTTAAAGCCATGAAAAATGATATAAAAACAGGAGCCTATTAACAAATAGAATAGGATTAAAAATATTCCAGAAATCTGTATTTACCTTCATACTATCATATCAGCTTCAAATTCAATGCATATTTATACAATATTCAAAATAAATGAAAAAATTTGCAATATTAGTTATTTCAAATACAACTTACCTGAGCTAAAGGTACAAGCATGTTCTTTAGAGGATTTAAATTCTTTTCTTTCATGAATATCATTAGCTCCTGAGCGTATCGAGCAGCTGAAAATTTGAAATTTTCATTAATATAATTCGAGGATGTTTATAATTGGATTAGAATTATTACGATTAAAGCTACACATATAATAAAACATTTATTCATCAACATAATTAGCATTTTCATAAGTAAGCTGGAAAATTCATCAAAGCCAATGATGTTTCAATATATCAAAGACGTAATAGCAAGAATGGAAGTTACAGTATTTGACTCTAACCAAACCATTACACAAAATCTGCAAAGTATTACCTTCAAGATGATTGCCTGTCTGTCGAGCTTCAGTCATTCTCATTTGAAGTATTTGCATTTGAGGTAAATTATTATTCATTTTAGCTGCATTTCTCTGAGACACAATCACAACAGGAAACAGCAATAACCGTACAACTAGAGTGCCTGAAATTGAATTAAACTCTCACTAAATTGCTTTGATTCAACAACAGTTACGGAATTCATTATCAGTACCTAGCAATAAGTTTAATACAAGCACAGATGAAACAAATTTGTTAAAAAAGGATGTCACCTGCTACTTAATATTATTTAGCCTCACAGTAAGAAAATTACACTTCCTACATTTTGAAACAAAATGTATACAAATTCTTCTGGGTTTATGAAGCAAAAATTTCATTCAAACAATTTCTTTTACAAGTGACATTCACTTGATCATGATTAATGAAATTAAAATGTAAATGTTTATGACTATTATTAGACCAAGTTCTAATTAAATGCCACATTTGTAAAACAAGGTAATAAAAATGTTACATTAGCATTAACAAAAATCTAGAAAAAGTTGTCCAGTGAATGATTAGTTACTTTCCGTGACAAATGAATAAAACATATAATGCAAATTCCATCCTATCTTGCAATGAAGTTATGAATGCATTATATATTGTACAAACAAAAAGAATTTAACAACAAATTGTTGCTTTTCTGGGATACTGAACTAAAAACGTGATTATAAGTCGAATCATTCCAAATAATCATTTTTATGTGAAATAAGTCCTTATCAATTGCCATTTGATGGAGGATGCTTCACATTCATACAAAAAAATTGACATTTACTTTTTTATGTTATGTAGAAGCTCAAAAAGTCGGAAATCCTTTTTAATAAATTAAGAAAACCTAGAGATAAAACAAATTGTTGATAGAAATTGCAAGTTGATATTACTTATTAACTGGAAGCAAAAGAAGTTGTGGGAAAATTAAATTGTGCTATCTTATACAAAGAAAGGTTTGTTGCTTTACAACAGCAGTCAAAATGCTAAAGGCAATTTGTCATTTTTCAATTTGCAAGCAAACAACGTGCATTAGCATTTCAGTGACCACATTATTCAGCAAATTGCAGACCCTAGATCATAGTATTATCTTGCCTATGTATTTACTTCAAAACAGTATTGCACCTAGTTACCAGAATCAATAACAGAAATGAAACATCAAATATGACTTGAAATATTGGGTGAGCTGTAATTGAATCAATATTAAATAATTCTACTTAACATGACAATGGTCAATGAAAACCTTGATTTTTTCCCCCCAAATGCAAAATCAGGACATGGAAGGCATTAATCATAATTCCCACATAAATTCAATTTCGTGTAAATACAACAATGCCAGGTAATGATTCAAGAACACGTTGTTTAAAACTCTTATCATATTACAATCATAAAAACAGTCAAAAATTCAAATTTAAAACTGGAAACACAAAGTTACCATTAATTTCTTACCTAATGCAATAGAAGCCCACCATGGAATTCCACAATCAACATGAAGGAATTCCATACAATTCTCCACTATGCCAACTGGACTCCATCCTCCTAAGCCCAGAGAAGCAAATGAAGTTTCTGACGCAGAATTTATAGCATCTGTAGTTGCTTCTACAACAGGTATAGAAGGTGGCTCAGGTATAGGGTCAGTTACTACATTTGATGTAGTCACAGAGGTTGCTGCAGCAGGTTCTTGTCCAGATACAGCATCTGATAATTTTCCTGGCGCTTCCACAACAAATGTACTTGCTAATCTAGCATCAGAAAAACTTAGAAAATGTTTTCCCTTTACATTACTAGTTCCTTTAAAAATGTGGGGTGGCCTCAAAATATTTATTGTCACTGCATGATTCTTCCTCGAGGTGGCAATATGATGATGTCTAACATTATTGACAGAGCCCAAAACAGGAACATATTCAAGCTGAAATAGTACAAACAAATTATAATAATGCGAACATAACCTCTAAAAACTCTCAACCACTTTGCACTCACAATTAACGTTCCGTGTTTGGAAAGAACAGCCGCTCGCCCTGAATTCATCAATAACAACGAACGGAGATTTCTAATTGCCATATTCGCATTACAAGCTTCAAAATTCAATTATGCAAAAACATTAATAACTACAACCCACAGTGTAGTCCACCACGACAACTTCGAGTCTTTCCGATTAAACACGATTCGAAACACTAGCAAACACCAGCCAGTGGATCGTACCGGATCTCACCACGTCGGAACATGCATAACCGTACATAACCTTTCGTGCTGATGGGATTATAAAGATTTTAGAATCCCTCTGAGTTTCATTGCAAGCCACATTGCAAGTCAGTGGTCATTAAGAATCCGTCCATGGTCATATTAGAATTACGGTTGGAGTGCAGCATGTGAACGTGGAACGGGGTATTTTTTTAGTGAGATGTAAGGAGTGCCGGTGTTAAAACTTCCGCGTGTGAATTATGTTATCGGCGGTTCTTCAAAGCAGTATATATGACAGAACTGAGGAATCGCATATACTCGAAAGATGGCAACAAGTTCCAATGATGTGTGTACTGTTCGTTCGAGAAGCTTTAAAGAAATACCCATATATGTTGTCGATTATCACAACGACGTTCTTCCATTTATTTATAGATGTATAGGATCTAAACATCTTCCTTTAGAGAATAATACATTGATTCATCTCGACTCGCATCCGGATATGGGAATTCCGAAAGGAATGCCAGCAGATGCCGTGTGGGACAAATATGAACTTTTCAGCCACCTGAGCATCGAAAACTGGATAATACCAGCGGCATATGCCGGACACTTTTCGTCTTTGGTGTGGGTAAAGCCGCCTTGGGCTCAACAGATACCCCAAGGTTCGTACAGTTTTTTCGTTGGTCGGGACCGCGTATCGGGCGACATTAAAGTCACATCTACCTTGCCCTATTTCTTGAGCGAGGCGCTGTGGGCCTCGAAGGAGGATCTGGAAAACGCTCGCGAGGTGACGTTGGACGTGATAACTTTCGGCGCGTGTCTCAGCGACGCCTCCGAGGAGGAAGTGAAGAAGGCAGAGGAAGCGGAAGCGGAGGCGTTAGCTGATGTTGTACGTCGGCGCGCTTCCGAGAACGGTGGCCTCGTGTTGGATGTGGACCTCGACTTCTTCAGCACGCTCAACCCTTTCTTGAACATGCTTCCGGCTGCTGACCTGTACACGCGACTGCACTCCATTTACGATTTCCAGCTGCCTGCGGCGGATGCGCCAGAAGAGGAGATCCGAGCTTTCCAGAAACGGCGCTCCTCTCAGTTGGATGAACTCGGGGATATCTTTCGTCACATGCACAAGCACCGCAATTTGGACGATTATCCCAATCCCGAGTCCCCGAGAATTGAACAGGTGAGTCAAGTAAGCGGCGATTCAGTTGAAAACTATCGGTATTTTTAAAAGACAATAAAAAATTTCACCGTCCATTTGTTGTAAGTTACATGAAGTAAATCACGCAATTTTAGGTCGAATATGTGGTTTCTGCAGATGTAAATCAAGAAAATAATAAAAAAGTAGTTGTAATGTAGGTAATGCTTGCATCAACGTCTGTATACATAACACGCTAAGGAAAGTTGAGATTTGTTTACAATTTATAAGAAACCATGGCACAAAACTTGTGTGCCACCACTGGTTAAGGAATTACTCCACAGTCCTGCATCCAACAGATTTGAGTCTAAAAACAGAAGTTCGCAGATAATGAATGTAGGAATTCATTCATTCAATCCAGTACGTGGGAATTCAGGCGCACGTGCAACGCGCAATACACATTACGCTGTGAAACCCTTTGCAGCAATCAATAACTCGGAAACGGTGAGCCATATGGCCTTAAAATCAGGGTGTCCCCTAATGCACACGAGTTGTGTTTTCTTAGTCACAATCTATAAAATCAGTCATTTTGAGCATTCTATTACATTTTTCAAAGATTCCCTCTCCACATATCACGAGTTGCCAAAAACGATGAAAATAAGGTATAGTGTTAAGCTATTTTCACTTCTAAAACAATAATTTACAAAGTGCGGAGAGATCGCAGAGGTCCAGCTAGTCAATTATATTTAATATTTAGATATGTTATGGACTCATTACACATTATAACTTTTGGCTACACGGTAGTCAGGTGTCGCATGCTCGCGACCGTTTCAAGCAGCAAGATGAAGCGACTCTAGCGGCACGACCTGGAAAGACGCGAAAACCGTGCCTAAATGCCACCGTGGCGACGGGTTTGAGAGGCATCTTTATAAAAACCGCTGTATGAGGGTCTGTGGTCAGAAGTCCTTACAGCACAATCTGAGTGTGACGCGTCGGTGCGCAGGTGCGGGCGTTGGCGCGGGCCGTGGGCGCCGCGTACGTGGACGACCCCGACGTGGTGGACTGGGAGCTGGTGCACGCCGCCGGCTGCACGTGCGACGCGCAGGCCGAGGCGGCGCTGCCGCACCACCGCACGCCGCGAGCGCATGCCCTGCGCCTGGTGCGCAGCGCCGCCGCCGCCGTGCTGCGCGCGCTGCCGCGCCCGCCCACGCTGCTCACGCTGGCGCGCTCCTGCGAGGACGAGTACTGCCCGCTCGAGGACGTGGACGCCATCCAGGTAGACCAGCGCGCTCGCCGCAGCGACAGAACCGGTGGCGTACAATCGACTCTGAAGGCGGCTCCACACTTTCGGTTGATTGATTTTTTCGTGTTTCCGGGCGCGTCAACTTCTGTGGTCATTAGTCCCGTTAGTGTAGTGCTTGTTTTTCTCGGGAGATGGCGGTGATCTTCCCCCGCTGGATGGCGAGATCCGGCGCCGACCTACCGTCGGCTAGTGGGGTTTCCCCCTACCCAAGACTCTCCCACCAGCGGGGCACCGCCCCAGCCGGGACAAGCTCTAAGCTCCCGACCGGTCTCCCGGAATATGTGGTAGTGTAGTGCATGTTAGTGTAAGTGTGTGTGTAAAGGGGGAGGATAGGACAAGGAAGAGGAAGGACAGATCGCGCGCGGTCCGTGGCCCGTTTGGTAGGGTACTGCTCCGGCATTCGCCTGGTGTTGATCGGAGAAACCACGGAAAACTACCGATCAGAGCAGCCGGCCGCTATGCAGAGCGGACGGTGACCGAATTCGACCTAACTGAAAAGCTAGTGTCGAAAATCCTGCCGCCGTCAGGACTCGAACCCAGGACCTCCCGGTCAGAGGCGCTGCAGTGACATCAGTTGATGCACTGAGCTATCGCTCCCGGTCCACGCATTCGGCATTCACAAAACTCTCCACACATTCGGCATTCGCCGAGCAGCAAGCTAGTGCTCGCCCAATCCCGAGCAGCTGAAGTGTTCGGCGAATGTTCGCCCCCTTCGATCTGTCCAAAGACCGACAAGCGGTGGGTAGAGGGCGAACCCCGAATGTTCGTCACTCGGAAAATAGTAACTCATCCCGCACTACTCGGGATTCGGCGAGCGGTTGCTCGGTGTTCGCCGAATAACGAATGTGTGGAGCCGCCTTGACAGTTCTCTCGCCTCGTGCTGTGGTCCGTCATGTGACCTTCTCTGAAGCAATCAGCTTGCGAGGATTTGTTTACTTTCTCACAGCCAGCGTGCAGCGTTGCCGCTCATCTGACTCGCACGAAGTCGCGAAGGTGATAAGCTTCGGCTTTGGCGAAAGTTATGAACATTATGTCAAGACGTGTCGTAGCCTGTTAGTAAGTGTTAATGTTTTGAGATTTAATTTATCTATGATGTAGGTGGTGCCGTGTGCGTAGTAATGCGTGGCAACAGCGCATCGAACTGTCAGAGTCGCTTATACGCTGCCGGTACTGTAGGTCGATTGATTTATTGATTGATTAGTGATTCCGGGTCCGTCAACGGCTAAGGACATTAGTTCCGTAAGTGTAGTGTGTGCTTTTATCGCGGGAGGTTGCGGTGATCTTCCTTCAATGGGCGCCGAGCTGCCTGTTGGCTAGTGGGTATTTTCCTCAACCAGGTATCTCCCACCAGCGAGGCGGTGTGTGTGATTGTGTGTGCATGAGCGTGCGCATGTGTGCGTGTGTGTAAATAAGGGGTAAGGAAAGGACAAGGAAGAGGATTGCGCGCGGTCCACGGTCCGTTTGTTAGGATACTGCTCCGGCATTCGCCTGATGTTGATCGGAGAAACCACGGAAAATGCCGATGGGAGCAGCCGACCGCTAGAATTCTCCTCCAGGAAGAATTCGACCTAGCTAACAAGTTAGTGAGTTTGGTCAGAGGCACTGCAGTGACATCAATTGATACCCTGAGCCACCTTTGCCTTTGCCGTTAGCTAAGTGGAATTCAGCCGCTGTCTAGAGGGCAACTGCTCTGAAGGCTTGTTTTTCTTGGTTTCGCAGATAAACTCTAGACGAATGCTGGAGCAGTACTTAACAAATGGGCCATGGGACGCGCGCGATATTTCCTCCTTCATTGTTCTTCTTTCCTCACCCTTAACGTACAGTCATGTACTGCACTAGCACAAGTGTCGAGAGACCAGTCGGGAGCTTAGATCTTCTCTCGACTAGGTGGCTGTTCCGCTGGCGGAGATACGTGGAATCCGCATGTTGACGTGTACGTCAGTGCCGGATCTCACGTTGAAACGGGGCAGGAACACCACCACCTCCAGAAATATAATACGCACTACACCTTTGGGATTCATGACCATAGCTGTAGTCTTCAATTAGATTAACAAATGTTTACGACATTTTGCTGTGAAAGGTATCGCTCCCGCATAACAGCTTCTTGACGATTTCTAGAGTCACGATATCTAAATATTATTATTATTATTATTATTGTTGTTGTTGTTGTTGTTGTTGTTGTTACTACTATTCTGTGTCGATGATTTGTGAATTATTGTTGCCATACCTCCGCCCAGGACGAGCTGCTGGCCGCCCTCCGCCGCGCCCTCCCGCCCTCCACGCTGCTACTCGACTACGAGCGAGACTCCGACGAGGACGACGTGCTCGACCTCTTCTTTCGCGGCAGCTCGCAAAGGGTGGAGAAGGCCTCTGGGCAGCAAGGCCCGGAGACCAAGCACGACGACGAGGAGAAGGAGCAGGGGTAGTACTGCGGTGGAGTGAAATGAAGGAACAGTGAGCCATGGCGACGTAAGGCAGGTGGAAGGAGGGAAAGTGTTCTCGGGCTTCCGACCCGTCCTTTCCCCTTGTCTGAGCCGATCTTCCGAGGGTGGCCTGTGGTCGGCCTTATTTTGTGGGAACTCTGATTTACCGAACGAGGCGGCGGGTCCCGTTTAGCGAGCCTTTGACATGTCCACCAGTCCCAAGCCTCTCAGATGTCTTACCCCGTCACTGGCTGCGAGTGTGTGTTATGATGAGGATGTCATTACCTGATTTTTAGTTCCAGTAGAATTCATTACAATTTCTCTTTCTCTTATTTCTGTTTTTCCTTGACTTTAAACACAGTTGGCTATTCATATCGATGAGGCAAGAGTACTTAGTTTGCATTTGTATTATGTCTAGATTCAAATGGGCTTTGTGTCATCATCAATACCTATTTACAAATAATAAAGGTAATTCAAGTAAAAATGCGAGGTAAAATATTTTGTATTTCTCTTTTTCCTTTTACTTTGTGAATGGTTGACAAAAGTACTTTAAAAAATCCATGTCTTGTCATACTTTATTGTCCTTATTGTCATACATTTTCATTTTTAGTTTTTGAATATTTATTTTTGTCATTAAAGATGATAGCAAAGTTTTTTCCATTATGTTCAAATTTAGTTGATTATGTTGTAAACTAATCCCTCTCAATCTTTTGGAATAGGTAATCAACAATTGCTAGTGCTTAAAGGGAATAAAAAGCATTTAAAAGGAAAATAGATGTTGAATGGCTTTAGAAATCCTTGTCTTTATCATATGAGTCATCAAGGCAGAAAAGAAAAGGAGGCCTACTCCAAAATAGCACGCAATTCAAAGAATTTGTATTTAAAGACAAATGTTACCTTTATTCCAATGAAGCCTAACTACAACTGTGCTTATCTCCAAACAAATCAAACAAAATAAAAGTACAAACTTATGTTATGACTTACTTTAAAGAAAATGTGAAGAACTTTGTACTGTGAAACTTGTCAGATGTTAATAAAAGATTTAACATAATGATTGAAGGAAATAGAACTCTGATTCTAGAGCAGTGTTGCAGAAAAATGCCCAGAGCAGAGGGAAATCCTAAATTTAAAAAGGACAAGTTAAAATGACATTAGGAATTAGAGAATGAATTGAGAAAGAAAAAAGACAAAATCAATAAGAAAGAATGAAGTTGAATAATATGTAACACCTGGTTAAATCATGTTCATTAGTGCAAATACAAAGAAGAGAAAGGAGTAATTTTGATTTATTAGTAGGAGTTAAGTCTACTTTTTCCAAATATTGCCTAATAAAATTTAAATTTAGTAAGTTAATAATAAGAATACTTAGAATTTGCCAGAAAAGAAAATAAGAGGCAAATAATTCTGAAATTTGAAATTGTTGTAATGTATTTACAGTGCATAAAAAAAATGATGTAATGGTAATTCTAAAACTGTTAAAAGTTTTATTTCATAAACTTTCATTGTATAAAATAACATTTGTTTCAATATTGCTTCTGTTATAATCAGACTCGAGTTCTAAGAATCTTTTCATATTTTCTGTTTATGTTCCAATGTTTCATTTTTTAATAAATATACTTAATTAACCAGATTAAATATGCTTGCCTGATCTGCTTTCGAGAATATTACAAGGATTTATTCTGGTAAAATCACAAAATTTATTACATTTTCATATATTTACTCTTTAAAATAGGTCTAAGTTGTTTTTTCTCACATTTACCTCAAATTCCATTTATATTTGTAGGTTTCATTGTTTGTCATTCATTTGTAGGTTTCAAGGACTAAATACAATAATTTGTATATAGATGTAACCAAATTCAAATAAATATGGGATAAGAGAGGAGAGTTTTGTTGGAATTTTAATGAGCAAGAATGGAATCTATTTATCTCAATGACATTCAGTTTCGGATCCTGCCATGGTAACTATGTTTGGAAGCTCCTTGAACACTAAAACATTGTTAATGAACAATTTTTTTCAAAACTATAAAGAAAATATTGAGCGATAATATTGACAGAACTTTCTAATTTACACATAGGTTTAATTTTCTCGTAATAAATATATTGAAGAGATATTGAAAATTTCCATGCTATACATGGGTTTCAGTGCCCATTTTAAGGAAAATAAGTCATTGACGGGTGGTCTTTCAGAGAGGTTTCACTGTAGTTAAGTACTAAGTGTTTCCTTCAAATCTGAGGATAGAGTGAAAGTCAATATCAGGCTTCCAACTCACTAATTTCCCAGCTTGATCAGCTAACTCATTAAAGGTGGCACCCACATGGCCTGGGAGCTGGCAAAATTCTAGAAAATAAAGGTGAGACATTAGAAAATGAAGATGTAATGTAGAAATAAATAAGAATGACTGAGGTGCATTTTGGGAATCATTGCATATAGCGTCTTGCAGTGAAGAACCTGATTCAATGTAGCCACTGAATGTTATGAGTTGACTGAGTAACAGTGTAAATGAAAGAAGAGACAGTCCTTTAGTTAGCTCTTGTAAATACTTCAGGAGGCCTCAGGCAGTGTTTTGGGGGTCTCTTATTTCAAACAAAAATCTCCCCTCTTTATATTATTATTATAAATATATTTTAACTACAGTTACATTTGTTCTTCAAACCAATTTTTAGAAAAAGTTTGAATAAATTTTTGGGGCCCACTTGAGACCTGAGGCAAGTAGCCCTACCTGCCCACCCTCTCTGGGTGCCCTGGTTTCAGGTTCACTGAAGGAGTAGAAGTGACTTTGGGGAGATGCCGTAACCTTTGATCTGTGGCAGCCTAAATGAGGTTCCAGAGAGGAAAAGGATTGTGCATGAGAAGGACAGTAATATCGAGGAATAGGGTTGTGCATGGGAAGGGAGGTAATATTTAGGTTCTATAGCAATTTCTGGAGACAGATACCTGGAGAATGAGGCAGAGATGGTTTCAGGGCATTGTACAATCGATTGTTGAAGTAGAGGATAACCTGCTGTGGTGGATGATCTGGTAGGGAAGTTTCACTCCATATGCTCCAAGAAGAATATCGTGGCTCCTGTTCAAATACGATTTGTCAGCCTCTGCCAAGAGGCATCTGGTGTGACTAATGCGATAGGCTCCTGTGGCTATGCGGATGCCACTATTATGCAAACTTCTTATAGAAAGAAGTTTTTTTTTTTCAGGAAGAAGCTAAAGAAGCTAGCCTTTCACCAAGGTGCACACGAAATTATCAGGATAAATGAGAATGTCCTCTGAGACACAAAGCATGTAAGGAGTGAAAAATGCAGTATCTCCGGGGAGTGTCATAGGCTTTTTATAAGAAATGACTGCTAGAAGATGGTGCGATAGTATGAACGAAGTAGAGAGATTTGTAAATTAAGCTGCCATTGAACAGCACTGAGCAAATGAACGGTCTTTTCAAATTGTAGAGTTGGGAGAAGGGGGATTCCCCATGAAAGCCATCAAGGGTATAGAGGAGGCTCGGTGGAGAAACTCGCAGGACCTGTAGTCTACAGATGTGGTTTCGCCACATTAGGGATCTGTCGAAGGTGAGACTAAGGAACAAATTGACAACATATACTGTCAACAAAGGGAAGCTGGTGACCCCCTAGGGAAAGCCCCGAGTTGTTTCGTAAATTCTGCAAGAAGTGCTTGCAACCTGTTTTGTCATAAAGAATATAAAATCTGTGGACTCGCTCCATTGATTTAACACCACGTTAACCCCGTGTTAAGGACAAGTCGAAACCTCCTTTGGATGACATTTATTCTTCTGAATGAACCGAAGATAAGAAAGTCGACCACAAATAACGAAGCGTTAACGAGTTCACGCGCAACTAACGTGATATCAATGACAACCAGAGTGAAACTCAAAAATTGAACTTGGGTGCACCGTTTTCCATTTGGCGACTGGAAAAAAATCTTTCACCAAGGCGCACGTCAACAGACCTCGATGAGAGAAAATCATCAGGAACAATGAAAATCGTCCTCTGAGTTCCAAAGAATGTAAGGAGCGAATAATGCAATATCTCAAGATGGTGTTGTAGGCTTTCGCTATATCAAAAATAATTGCAAGAAAGTGTGGCCTTAGTACGAACGAAGCAACGATCTGTATAGCTGAGTTACTAGTTGTTTCAATGTTAACCTGTTTCTTCTGAAGCCTCTTTGGAGGGGTGTTATCAAGTTTGTTTGTACCAGGAATTAGACCAGATGAGCGTTTGCTAAATGCTTACAAACGCAGGTAGTGAGTGAGATTGATGAGATCAATCCTTTCCGACCTTAAGGTTTTGGATGACAATGGCTTCACGCCAAAGATCAGGGATGTAATGCCCAATCCAAATTCGATTGAAGAGCGTAAGCAGGAAACAACGTGCCTTTTCTGGGAGATGCTTTAGCACTTGGTTGTGTGTTAGGTCAGGTCCTGGAGAAGAATATTTTCCGCAAGCGAGGACAGAATATAATTTCTCTATGTGGAAAGGAGCATTGCACTCTCATTCGAGGCTACTCGAAAAATCCAAGCACGGTTCTCCTATCTTCTCGTAGAGTTGAGAACTCTCTGGATGTAATGTGAGGAAACGGAGGCGTTCCCGTAATGAGAAGCCAATTAATTCTTCGACTACATCTTCCGAGGAGATAAGAATATTTCCATTTACTTGCAACCTTGGGAAAGTCGGTGAGGAGGGTCTCCCCTCGATTTGACACCCTTTCCGACATACACTTTAAGGGGACATGGATAGAAAGTGAAATACCGGCTCTCTAGGTTGCTACTTTTCTTGCTCGTATGACCGGTCTAGATCTGTGTCTGGCTCTTTTCTAACCGATCAAATTTTAGGTGAAAGGTAATTTATTGAGTTTAATTTACAAATATTTGAAGATATTTTTTCGTAATAAAATCTGTTCTTCAAAATTAGATCTATAAATAAGGTCAGGTACAAGTATTTTGAAAATACATATTAGTTCTACTAATTTTTAGTGAAATGATTGAAACTTTTTTAACCCAAACATTTCCCAAAAATAGCTGCTTTAATAGTTCCTAAACTTCTGAAATTTCGTTCAATGAAAAATTTCAATTTCTCTTTAGTGCATCAGGAACATTGTTCGTATGCAAACAGGCGGATGGTCTGGTGGATAAGTCGTAGAAGCTCTGCTACTGAGTAGGATCTTGACCCGGGCAAACTTTTGCGGGTGCAACTAGTATTATAAAATTACGTAACCGTTACGAACAATACGAGAAAGTAGCGCCACTAGTTTCACGTTTTCTGAGAAAGAAGGATGCAGGGATCATGAGAAGATAATGTACTCACGACAAGAATTCAAAGCTGGTTGAGTAACGAACAGCTAATTGAAGGGACATTTGCATACCAGAAATGTTACAGCTAAAGTCCGAAATGAGCCTAATGTTAGTAGCCAGTTAATTCCACATTAATGAACCATGAGGATAAAGTTGTATGAAAGACAATGAACGACTGATTTCGAACTTCATCGGCTAATCTGATATTAACCATTGCGTGCTTGCTTAAGGAAGATGATTCACTGGTTGTTTCTCCTCAGGGGAGGGAAAGGAGAAATGTCTTCCCCCAATACTTTCTTCTGAGGTCTGTCACACGAGCGTTGCATTGACGCGCGTCGTAGATTAACACTGTATCTTATGCAAAGCGGTCAAGCACTCGTATACCGTTTCGCATAAGATACAGTGCTAATCAATGACGCCCGTCAGCGCAACGCTCGTGTGACACACGCCGGAATGTAGATATCTAATAAAATATAATACGTTTTGATGTCTGAGAGAAAATGATCTAATTTTGTAGATGATAGTGAAGGAAATTGTCTTTAATCGAGTTTTAAACAATGTGCGCTTTTAAGCAACAAGAAATCGATTTGAAATCGCTCTGAAGGGGGACTAACAGCATTTCCCCCCGCTTGCGATAATCGGCTATATCTCAGCGTCCCTGCGACCAGAGGAGGAAAGTTTTATTAATTGGGGTATACATCTCGTTTTTTAATTTATTCTTACTATGCCTGTGGCCCTCTGCAGCCGTCAACGACTGACAGAGTAGTTGATTATATACAGCAAGTTTACATGACTTTTTCTTTTATCGTGGTTATTTCATTTCAGAAGTACTTTATGTTGTATGGGAAGGCTAATCGTTTCCAGTCTAAGGAAGGTCAAAAAATTCTCTGGGTAATTTGCTTTTCGAACATTTACGAAGAGGGTTCTGTTTCCATAGTTTGAAAGTTCTGTGCAGGATATCCGTCCTTGCACTGCTTTCTTCAGGCGTCTATGCCAAATTCATGAAACCATGGGACACGGGCGATATTACACGCCAGCTGGACTCTTCCGAGCGACCCGTCGCTAGTGTAGCTCAGAATAACTACTACGTGGACTGCCGGAAGTCTCCATGAAATGCAAACCGAGTCAAGAAGTCCTGAAATAAACAATATCTCTTATCCTACCGCAAGTCGATGCATACGATCTAATTTGTTTTGTTTCATTCGAAGTTGTTAATGCAATCAATTTGTCTTTCCTCCTCTTTAAAAAAAGTGCACGAACCCCCCAGTGAGGTGGAGATTGTACGAGTGAGAAGTATGGAAATACGTAGGAAATTATACTTGCTCAGATTCCAGGTTGTTTCATTCAAATCGCGAAGGCCGGAACCCTGTCGCTAACTCGGAAATGTATAGTAAATAGCTAACTGAAGTATATAGTAGAATTAGGTGGTATAGTGTAAATAGAAAATTTGCGTCTCTTTCCTTGTTAGTGGAAATCGAAACTACACCCCTTCCCTCTCACACAGTAAAAAACTTCTCACCAACACACTCCACGTTCATCACATACCTACTAGAGTTTACCGACTATCGATCTTCTGCGCATGCGCAATACTCAAAAGTGATGCGAGACTTAAACTGTGCATGCGTAGAAGATAAATTGTGCTTCAATGTTCGAGGATGCATAACTCTCTACCATAGACAAAATTTGGGTGCTCTATGCTCTCTACCATCTGCTCTCTCGTCACCGTAACGTATTTCACGTACTTACTCTAGCCACGTGTCTTGGCTAATACCAATAACTTCCACCCAGAACTTCCGAACTATCGGCTTAAGACCGAAGAATGCTCCTAAGAATGTTTCGAAGGTGTTTCTCTTCCGGACTGTTAACACCTTTTTTGCACAAGGGATCATAAATAGCTTATTCTGGAATTAGATAAGTTCAGACTTTGGCCGTAATTTACACATACACATTCACATGTTCACGTTGGGAAAGGTGGAATTCAAAGAAATGAGCAGTACATTTAAAATGAATTATTTAAATCTTTAACATAACAATAAGATTATGTAGGTTACATTTATTTTTGGGCAAAGACATACTGGAATACTCCAAATAAAGAAATAGTTCACAGCAGTAACATTCCAGATGGCATGCTTATCAAAGTACTGATTTGAAATATTCTTCTTAACTTCTTGTTAGATACTGACCATTTAAGTTCACAATGACATCATATATGAGCATCAACATTACATCAATAATATTATAAAAATATTGTTTAATGTATTACATTCACCTTAATGTTAATATGATATTCCATTAAATTTCTTATAATTAATAAATGCTGTTTGACAGCAAAGAAAACAAGATAGCTTTCCATAAGTGTCCACATACTTTGAAATCTACATTTTAAGACAGGCTTTGTTCACTACTATTTCTACGAGTTTTATCATTCTAAATTTTAATATCAAATTTGCAGAACGTGTTAAGTAATAGGCAGGGGTATAAAAATATTGTAATATATTTTTAACATTCACTATTAAATTTACTCAGACCCTCATGACGAATTCGGCTGCCCCACCTTGAAGAATATGCATCGAGATTCTTGATAATGAGAACACATTTCCCCAAGGTGCAGTAAACCGGTTAGTGCAATTGTATTAAATTATCTTTTTTAACCGATTTTAATAATTATGTTTAATCTGTTTAATGCAATTTGTTTTTGCAGGTTTTTGTTAACATGTAATTATTTTTTTCAAATCAAATTTTGAACAAAAATTATGTTGAATACTTGACTTAGCACCAGTAATACATTCTAAGTCAAAAATCCCCTTTACCCGTCTCAGGAATCAAAATTGACAATACTTTGTGCTTCAATTGGTCACTTGGGGACCATAATCCCAAATATAAAACATTTTGACAGTTATACCTAGTATATGCTCAAAGTGAAGTTGTTATCTGAACCAATGTAACCACATAAATTAGATTTTCCTCAAATCAGTTCATTTTTCATTTCCTTCCTATCAAGATCTAAACAACATTCAAATATTTTATACAAATCAATACATCATTGTCAAGATTTCAAAAATTATTTTCTTGTGCAATATTCTATTCTTATGTTAGATGTCAATAAAGGAAGTATTATAACTAAAATTGGAATTCTATGATAAATAAATTCTACCTTTCTGCTTAGCTAGTTTCAATTCTATTTGTCTTTAGAAAAATTAAAGAACAATATTTTCTATTTCTCAAAATCAATTTTCTTTATATTTAAATATGTAAAGTTATAGCTAGAAACAAAATTGAATACAGACAATGCTATGAAATGGTTTTATATGGTGTAATGGAAGAAAAGCCATAAGCCTGACAATTCATAATTTATGTCAACCACCAATTTTTAGCAGACAACAAGCAGCATATGGCTATGTCCATGACACACTGGAATATGAAGTGACAAAATTGATTGGAAAATCATGAACTGTTTCGAAGGAAGTAGCTTCGGACTTCAAAAAGGCAACATACAGTTAGTATCTGAGGCTGGCAACAGAGTGCAGGCTATATACAAGTGGAGGCAAGCTCCTTTGTGCAAGTGCAAATGATGTGCAATGCGCACACCGACTCTCTTGTGCACACTAGCAGTCTTCAGAATGTACAGCGACTTAGTGCACGTGACCAACAGCATACAGTGTTGCAGAAGTAACAAGCAATCTTGTCTCACAATAACAGAATTTATAGAAATAGAATAAAACTTCAGCAATATTTCAGTAAATATATATACATATATATTCATCAAAATAGCCAATTTATGCCAAAATGGTTCTTTACTTTGCGGAAACTTGTAATATTTTATAATAACTTCATAACTTCGTAAATTTTCTATCATTTTTTTTTGTTATTGTGAAACAGATTGTGTGGCTCAACACTGCTTTACCAAAAATTGCCTCCTCAATTTACATGGATTTTCTTGCATCTCCAAGATGAAACTGAATACATTTTTAAAACATTTACATACTTCTATTCATTATACGTTTAGTTAAAATAGGGTGTACCATCCTTTTGCAATTATTTTGTGGTCTACGGAGGTCAATTTCAGTGTTAATGCTTGAAATAAAACTTCCAAAATAGAGTAGCTAACTCCTCAGACTTAGGCCTGAGTCACACAAGCGTTGCGTTGAGGCGCAATAAGCAATGTTAATGTTCATCGCAGATTAACATGATCTTATGTGGACTGGTCAAAGTGCTCGTGTGCCGTTTCGCATAAAATACAGAGTGATTCTATGATGCATTACTTAACGCACATCAATGCAACGCTTGTGTGCAGGGGCCTTAAAACAAATATTATCACTCCCATTTTAGCTTCATGAAAAGGAAACTATACCTTATACATATAATCTTTGTGCGTTCAAGTGAATCAACTAATCTGGAAGAAGAAAACCTCTTCCAAGATGATGATTGTGTCCCATATCAGGCAAAAGTACCAGAATGATAAACATTTAATGCTTAACAATAATTCATAACTTCCTTATTCCATCATTTATCTTACACTGTATGCTTAAAATTCACGTCACTGCTGTCATGTGCAAAGTTCTACATACAATACAAAAGGCAAGGAGAGAGAATCCCAGTGTTGATATGCTTGTAATGGTTTGGATTATTTTTTTAAATGATTGTTTCATTCCTTCCAAAATAATGTAGAGTGTACATGAAAATACTGTATATATACACATATAAATACACACACACATACGCTTATGAAGGTAGAAGTAGGGACATGTATATACATGCTATGTACATAAATACGTTTTAATCTGGGTGTATGTGTGTGTTCTGTGTATGCTACAGGCTTTCTACCCATTAGTAATGTTCAACTCACTATTTATTGTAGCCATGGTCAAGTTATTTACCAGCAGTATTTGTATATATATATATTCCAAATCCTTTAATTAGGAAAAAAATCTAGAGTAGTTGGTGTATTTGCATGGTCTACAACTTACCACATTGATCTCTCCCTACATCACTTTACAAGGTAATTGTTCTTACAATAATGTATATTAAAATGCCATTGGTGTTGAGTACAATTTTTTTCCATATGGAATTTAGAACAGTCTCGCCTAAAGTAACAGTGTTTCACACAAGTCAACTACAACTGCATCATAGGTGGAATAACAGAATGTGTTTAATTTTAGTTTTATCTGTACCAGTTGAATTGCAAAATTTTAGTGACTCATTTTATTATGTTTCCAAGTGAAGAACTTGGACACCTAACAAATGTGTACAGTATTTGCAATTCTGCAACAATACATTCAGTGGTTCTAAATTCTGAGAAAGTGAGTTTTGCTGCACATGAACTACTTACACTCAAGGCATAGAAACATTACTTTTTTATACAGAGATGAGAGAAAGCACAGTTTTAGAAGTATGAGCAAGTCACGTTGTAGGATTTCTATTTCTGGACCATTACATCATCTGATAATTTTCAGAAGTTTGGGATTAGCCTGTAACAAGTACATATGCTTCTTGGAAACTTTCCTCACAGGGAAATTAATAGTACTTAATCTTGATGTTTCACACACACAAAATATCATGGAAGAAATGAATATTCTACTGTGCATTATTATGCCATAGTTACAATAGAATATCTGTACTATTTAAATATGTGCTTTCCCAGACATATCCGTGTATCTAAGGAAAATGGGACCATATACACAACTGACAAGGCATCATTTTGAAATGATCCTCTGAAAAAACTTATCTATACAAATACTTTTTTCTACAATCCCATGGAAAAGCAGGATTTGCTTTTGAAATGTATGGTTTGAGGAGTCTCTAACATATGCTTAATCTTCTCTTTTGAGAGACACAAATGACACATTATGTTTCCATACAAATTTGATAAACTGATGATCAAGAGTTATGAACGGCAGTACGTTGAGGCAAATGTTTAAAAATCAAGGTAAATCAGCAAGTTTAAATGTAATGTTACCCTGCACTTTACCTGTATACTATACACTTAAAATAAATACATTTTAAACCCAGATTGTATTAAATGTATAAACAAAATTTGGATATAATTACAATTTCAGGCATTTTTCATTGACTAAAACAATTGAATGAGGTAACATGACACTAACTTCATTTGCTAATATATATATATATATATATATATATATATATATATATATATATATATATATAGTCGGCAATGTGAAATTCCCAGTGATATTTTGAGTCAAACACTTGTCATTGTTTGTCTATGTTTTGTGTCATTTATTTCCTAAACTTTTTGCCTAACTAACTTGAATAAATACTAGATTTTTTTCATTAAATGAAAACAAAAATGGAACTTTCATTATTTCCTAACTCTTGCATCAGTTTCCAAACACGAATACGAAAATGTGACTCAAAGAAAGTGACATTAAATCAGATTACGCACGCCTTTCTACTACTAAAACTGCCTTCTAACATTGTAACCTTGAAGAGAGGACCAAAGTGTTAGAAGATCGGGAGCAAAGGCGTTCCGTGAGGCGGGGAAAGGGAGCTTTTGTCCTAATTCGGGTCTGGGGGGCAGGGCTGGATTAAGGCATGGGCTTTAAGGGCCGCTGTCCGGGGACCTCAGCCATTTGGGGGGTCTAGAAAAAAAGGCCGTCCGAAAATAGTAGTTTATGCAATTAGTTTATAATGTTAAGCTTTATTGCATGAGTACATGTTTTGAAAACGAGCGACGTTAGGAGCGAGTTTTCAAATTTGTACGAATGCAATAAAGCAACATTATTAACGAGTTGCATACGCTATTTTTTTGTATAACAGCATTATAAATTTACAAGAGAATGAAACTTAATTTCGCGAAACAACTTTCTTCTGACGTCTCGGGTGCTTGACACCCAACGCCCTCTGGAAATCAAATTCAAGATGGCATTGTTGACATCCGTGCGAGAAAACGGTGGTCGGCTGTTCCGTCTTCTTCTACCTCCCCACGATTCTCTCGCTACTATTGGCTGAATGTGTGATGACGTCATGTCGCGTTTAATAATGGCGATGACGTCATGTAGCGTGCGATAAAATACTGGATTATCCACGATTCGGGGTATCGAAAAGGGTCGTTTATAATGATGGTATACAAAAAAAATAATAATAAAAAATACCCTCCTCATTATGCAGCCACAAGTGACGCTGATCGGTATGAAATTATATACATCGGTAATAATACAAAAATGTACATATGTGAAGCGACTTATCCACTTACATCCGCTATTGCTGGGGGGCCTCTCGGTTGTTTTCGTTTTCCAATTCCTCGAGACCCCTCAGTTCTCGTATCCCAGGGCCCTTGGCTCACTGTCTCAATCCGGCCCTGGCAGGGGCAAAGATAAGAGGATAAGAGGCCGGCTCAACGCGGGCGCTAGCAGTCTCGTCTAGCGCCGCGAGCGCGCGCCACTTGCAGCACAGCTCGAAGAGGGAGCCCAGAGTGCACATGTGAAAGCAGACCCTCCCAACTACATAATCGTTTTACGGTTCTCATAGGTCAAATCCGCTAGTTCCGTCGGTAGTAATTCTACCGTAGAGACGTAATGAAGGGGACAAGGGTGAGAGAGTTCCAACCTCGGTGACATCGTTATAAGGATGACACCAATTAAGATTCAATTTTAACATTTTTATCATATTAATTAATATTATATTTTTATGATTTTAAGTTATTATAACGGAAAGGGGGGCAACAATCTTAATTCCAATACATTTTAATTGATTTTATTATTTTTATTGAATTCCCTCTGTCGTTGACTTTTTTACAACTTTCTAATTATTTGAAGTAAGAAATAATCTTAACTCTCTCGAAAACTCTTTTATTTTCGTTTATAATAAAAAATTTTATAGAACATTTTGTAATATATTTTTTATGTAAAACCTAGAGGAGTGGGGTAGACAGGTCCGCCACTGAGCGGCTGTCGAATATTTTACTATCAACAATTCACCTTATCAAAGTATTTCCCTCTAGAGATTTTTCTGGCTGATAAAGAAGTTACGAATAATGAAATTTGAAATTCATTATTGAAGCAGTCTAACATATTTTGGAATTATTTCAGCAACATTTAAATTTATTAAATTTCGATAAAGATGAATAATCTAGTAATTTAATACAATAACGAGATGTGAAAAATCTAGCATAAGTATTTTTATGCCATTATGTTCACACGCTCAAGGAAGAATACAAATAGTAATTTGGAAAAACGTTTTTTAAAATAAGATAAGTTTGTACCACTTCTTAGGAAAAACATTGGCGATAAAAACTGCCAAACACTGTTAAAACTGTTCATACGGGATAATTTCTTACCCCCCAGAGCTGCACTTGCAAACTGAACACGCGTCATAAACCTAGCGGAGATTACCATTGTAGTTTAGGAGTTCGTAATAAAAGGGATGGGAGTCTTGAGAGGTCTGCATACAATACAATGGTGATCGAAGATTGATTGCTCACTGCACCTCTGTAAAACATGTAAGAAAGTAGCCATATAATTAGAAATATTTTCCAGGAACGCCTGACCGCTACAGTTATATAATACACAAAATAAAAATCTTATTTAAATACTTTAAACCACTTCTCTTAATTCCAAATCTCTCTCGCGCGCGCAAATACATTTTGGGTGGATAAAAAAATCGATGCCTTTTGTCCTTACAGCGCCGGCAGTGCTCAAAGGTGTTGACCGCACAAATTTTGATTTTGAGCCAAACTTTGTCAGCACACTGTGGCAGTCAGTCCACCCTGAACGTGCTCTCTTGCTTGAGGCTGCGGCAGCAAAAAGTTCTTCTCCGTGCGGCAACGGAGAAACGCGGACGCTACTTGTGCTGCTGTTGTTTCTGCGGTGTAGTTCAATTCCTTCTCACACGAAGTACGATCATGCTTCGCGTGTTACCTTAAACGAGCAGGAAAGTGATGAGCATGACATTTCTCATGTATTTTCGTTAGCCAATTAGTGAAAGGTCTTCACAGAATTCATTATACTGAATGAAACAGAACCAAAAAGAATGCATTTTTCTGTTTAGCTGGGTTCCTATCGCAATTTCACCGTTTGCTCGAACTCCAATTAATATTTAACCATAAAATGGAAGTTGAGAATTATTGAAATCTTAATTAATTCAATAAACCTTTTTTCAGCACTAGAGAAAAAATCAAAAGAATGTGATAATTACTTTATTTAACGTGATGTGATCGAATTTATATGAAAGTATGATCAGTTTCTACAAGACAAAATTGAACGGAAAACATCACCTACCGCAGAATTCTTTTGACAAAGCAACAAAAGCGAATTATTCTGAAGTTAATTCCCGAATTGTAATGAAAATTTATGGCAAAACTTTTTGTTGTTCAGAAAATATTGAAAAATATTATTTCGATAGATGTTAAGACAAGTCTTGTGGACACAGCTGTACGGTTTTCCAGTTTTCAAGGGAACTTCATATTTATTTACGATGAAATTGCACCCTAAAGTTTTTGACAATTCGGAATTCTGAATTGCGACGAGATATTCGTTTCACGTTTCCTGGACGCAAGGTAATACGCGCACACATGTAAACGAGAACTCCATCGAATCAGAAGTTCTCAACAAACGCCGCTTACGTTTCAAACGTGCGACGTTGCAAACGCCGGCGCGCTGTCCATCGGTGAGCGCCGTAACTAGTGCGGTGTTTCCTCGGACGCTATCCATCGGCGAGGCCCGCAACTAGTGCGAACTATCATGCGGAGCGGAGCGGTACGGTGCGGGGCGAGGCGGGTGGTGGCGGTCTACGACTCGACGAGCACGTGCCAGCGGCTGATCTGCTCGCCGCGCACGTCGCGCATGTCGTTCCAGTGCGCCAGCTCCTCCTCGCCCGACGAGTTCAGCCCCAAGGAGAACCACCCGATCATCTCCTTGCGCTTCATGCTGCGCTTGTTGTACACCGACACCATCAGCGTCACGTCGGGCAGCTGGAACAGGGCCACCTGCGCAGAGACGGGGAGGTGGCTTATACTTGGGGTTTTCTTACGCGGCAGTTGACGGTTTCGTCCAATTGGGAGCTGAAACGTCACCACAGTGAAGACGGGAAAACGTTTTAGCTCTCGATTGAATGACACCGTAACAGCTGATTTACGTCAACTGTCATGTTAGAAAAACCCAAGTATAGGCTTCAGGTTCACCTTGGGATGGACTAAGGGGAGCCGGAATGGCCTATCTTGCCTATATTAATGTAAGGAACATTTCCTAAAAAACTATTTAATTTACAGACTTGAAATTTTATGTGAATGTAGATTTATTATTTATATGTATTTTAATGAAGCTGTCTTTAAAAAACTATTACTAGCTTTTTAAATATACATTTTTCCTTATTGTAATCAGTTTTGTTGTTAAAAATGCAAACTTTATAATAATAATATCGTCTACAATATTAAACATTTTATAAATCCGCATCATTAAAGTAAATAAATTGGTATGCTACATATTCATTTGAGCATCCTTTTATTAATAGGTTTAAAGAAAACTTAGTTGTAGCTTTAGGTTTACTCGTAGATTGGCTTTTACCGAGATAAATCGAGTTTTATCGAGATAGAGAGACCTTTATTTGACATAAAAATGTAATATGTTCCTTCATTAAAAACAATTATTGATGGATGAAAGAAGTTAATACATTCTAAATCAATATTTTTATTTGCAGAGCATGAAATTTCTGGTTTTCTGCAGTCTAACAGTAAGAGGTGAAATCGCTCACCAAAGATAGTGGCCTAAACAAGGGACTTCACTGTTTCGTTTAGGAAAATGCGGTATTTTCGAGCAATTGCAAAATGTAATGGATCAACACACATTACAAATCCACTTCAGTGCATTCATTGTTTTGAGAAATAATCTTCTTCCAAAGTATGAAGCCAGAGTTTTAAAAAAATACTATAAAAACTTAATACAAAGGACACATTTAAAAAAAATAGAAGTTACTCTCCTCTTCAGAAAAATAAAAGCCGTTTTAAAATTTTTCAAAATTCGCATTTTAAGTTCACTACCACGAACCTCATAGGTGAATTTCTCCAAGGAAAATCGTTTTAGATCATTTAAGGAGCAAAGTTTTTATTAAACATTTATATAATTTCAAATCATAATCCTTGATACTCCGTAAGAGGTAAGCATTCATGACAACAATGTTCACCAGATTATAACAGTAATACAGTACGCCGGAAAGTCTCTCATCACCGAGCCGAGCCTGGGCCTCCTATTAAAAATTGCAACTATGTTGTTGTTTGTTATGTTGTATGCATTTATGTTGCATTTTAATTTATATGTAATTGAGCATATTATGTAGTAATTGCATTGTATTGTATTATGTTGTGTGTTGTATTGTATTACGTTGTAATCGCATTTATGTTGTATGTTACAATGCGCCAGAAAAGTCTCTCCTCACCCGAGCCGAGTCTGGGCCTCCTATTATCTTGATATCTACCAGATGACTGGGAAACAAGTGTAAAAGGCAGCAGTAGAGCACCTATTATGACTGTGTTGAGAACGCAATTTACATTTTCTATTGTTACAAGCTACTCTTGCTACCAATATGATTTCTGTTGCTAGCATCCTCACCAGCAAGGTGCCACTGCAGAGTGATTTTGTTAACGCACGTTATTACTACTACTAATATTATAGTAATTAACGAAGTAAATTACGAGTGTATAAAGAGGGGGATAATTGCATGAATGATATGTTCAAGAAAACGAGCGAAGATAGGAACGAGTTTTCTTATATACCACGAGTGCCATTATCTCTCCCATTATACACATGTTAAGTTCAATATTTTTTCGTTTCCATTTACAAATAATTGAAATTTTAAAACTTCCAAAAAGATCTTTTGCACACCCGGCATGCATTTCATGACGTATTATTACTTCTGAAATGATATATTTTGGTGTGCCTTACATTGTTTTTGTTTCCACGAAATATTTGCAAATACTGAAAGCTACTGAACATATGCAGATAAAATATTAGAAGCTGACAAAGTCATGAAAACACTACTTCTCACGAAAAGTAAAGATAGGTAAGAGAGAGAATTCATCATATTAGGAAAAACTAGTCACTTCTGAAACAGGTAAAGTAGAGCATATTTTTTAGAATTGGTAAACACAACTGATGTTTACATGTGAACGTTTTACAAGTAAAACATTTAATATTTTCACGTTAAATATTTTATGGTGTTCAATCAGTCAGCTAGCTCCAATTTGGTTGAAGCCCCATTTACTGCCTCAATTTAGTTTTATTCATTCCATGTTTTTATATAGTTGTAGGTACGTAATATGTGATATACTTTTTTGTTTATGTTTCATGGCCGACTGCAAATACCTTTTCTACGTCTGAGTTATAGTTTATTAATTACACGATTTGGCTCCTATTCAGAATTCTGATTGGGGGTGTGAATTTTTAGTTGCACGTTGTAATTTTAATTGAACGCGTGGTATTAACAGATAATTAACGATTTTTCATGGAATTAATGTGCATATTTAGTTAACTAAACGTAAAACAATATTAATGAAACCTTTATAATCAAATGGTAAACAATGATACTTTCAATAGCAAATGAGCTATCCAATAGATAGATTTTGAATATTTAGGAAAGAACAGCATAATAAAACTTCAAGATTATCGATCAAATGAAGAAAATTAAATAAATTTGACATTTTCAACGTATATTGTAGAAAAAGATACTAGAGAGCCCCTTTAAGTTGACTTTTCGTGTTCTCTAAAAATAATTTCGTTACAATTTTAGTATAGTGAGAATATGATCAAATACATTTCGTTTTTATACTTTTTTTTCAATAGATATTAATGAAGAAATATGTTACAGCAATAAGAATAATAGAGAGGGAAATTTAAAGTCACATAAAAATTTCCGAATATATGATTTGTAGAGTTGGCAACGATCCGAGGGCGGCGCGAGATGCCGGGGGTGCGGTGACCCTCAACAGCTCCTGGCTGTAGGCCAGACGCTTTGCTGTGGCGCATCTGCGTGCTGCGGGTTGCCTACTATTACGTCACGTCACGGCGCTCAGGCTAAGGCGCAGCCAACGGATATTGTTCCAATTTCTGATATGGGAAAAGTTTCGCTCAAGCGTTATTGAAAATGGGAAACGTGTAATATATACGTGTAGTTTAATATTACGATACAACTTAAGAATAATGTTTACCAAAAAATTGGACCCAGTTTTGAAAGACCTGAAGTTAAAAATTCGATGGCGTTCATGTGAAATCTTTACCCTCAATAACTTACACACGTATCAAATATTAACATTTTATTTACATTTTTGTCACAATTCTGGTTCATTTTAGGTCTTGGTACACATTTTTAATTAGGTTTGTATTATGAAATTAATTTCTATTGCTATCTTCTGTGACTATCCAAACTTTACTGGTATGTGGAAACTTGCATGTAAAGTTTTGAAACTATAACGATATTACAGCTACTGGCAATCTAGAATATGTCATTTTAATGGTAAATTTTGAATGGAGTAGTTATATTTCAGATGTTCTGAGAATACTAGGGGGAGATGTGTTATTACTTATTATAGAGAAGACCGAATCGCTCTGTATTGTCTTAGGAATAGAATGTGTAAATACAAACGTAGTAATTAGGCAAACATTAACGTTTAAAAATACGATAAATAATTAGTTACGAACATTAGTGAAACACAACTTGAAAGCACAAAAACTAATAAAATAAAACGACCCAGCTGTCCAAACGATAACATGTTACCAGTCCTGCGTGTAAATGAGTTCAATGGATTTAGGGCCAAATTAGCACTCTCTCACGTATTTCTTAGAGACGCAAAAGCCATGAAACAGTTATAAACAGATTAATAAAGTGACCATATATTTGTTCATAAATATTACAAACATGCAATATCACTCGCTTTATATTTTTTTAAGATGTTCAGTGGTTTTTGCTTATTCATATAATGTGCTTTAAACTTAGGACCATCTCATGCGGACCAAACATATCAACACTACCACTCCGCGTCATATGTAAACAAAGCTTCACGGTCTTTCCCTTGTAGTGGTCGGGTTGTTGATCTGCATCTGTCTCTAAAGCTTGGCACCACAATAGGAAAGGGGTGCCAAATCCAGAGCTCAGAAGTCATAGCACTCTGCACTCGAGCGTGGTTGTAATGTGATTAGTACTTTAAGGCTGCGTATGAGAGTATTACAAACAGACGAGTTAGAATCGGCGGCAAACGTGTAAGAAAATGAGGCAGTAGCAGTAGCAGTAGTTGGTAAACTACGGGCTGTAGTCGCAGCCAAGATTCAAAATAGTTCTCATTCACGATGCAAGGTATTTTTAACAGTTATTACAGTAACAACTATTCGCCGTCAACTACGCAGCACAAATAAGACCACTTCATTTATCCACACCCGCTGAACCCGTGCGAGTACATCACATAGAAGAAAGTGCTGTAGAAAAGTTACGTCAGAAAATACTGAATATCCATGAATATTCATTATGTTTTAAATTTAGCAAAATCTTTACACATATATACATGGATATTGTTTTGGCTTATAACAGCAAATTCTGCTATCAACCTTACTTTAATGTATATATTTTGTTTAAAAAGTATGAAATACAATTTCCAAATAATAATCACCTCTTCGATATTTTCCGAAGATATTACTAGAACGATATACAAGAAAGCACATTGAATACTTATAATTGTTCCTAACAATCATTTTAACGATCACACAACACGATGTTCTCCAAGATTAACTGCTCTTCCATTTCACGAGAACTTGCCAACTTGCAAGTGATGCTATCTTCTCGTTTTCATTCTAGTAGAGCATTTCAAACAAAAAAAATTTCGTACCTTTTTATTAATGAAGGAAAACTGATCTATATATAGTTACCTCTATCCATATTTTTTCCCTCTCTTATTTTGGTTCCTTACTAGTTTAAAGCTGTTCACAGGGAGCCGAAGAGGAGGGACATCAAAATCATTCTCAGCTTTAATGTATCTGATGCTTCAGCTGTTTCTCAAAAAGATTCGGGAATAGTTGTAAAGCATCAAGTGCGCGAGGATCAAAGCCCCGCGGGTGCGTGTGAAGTGAGTGAGTATTTATGGATCCCGGGCGTGCGAACTACGTTTTTCCCTTGTTCCGTGTCGGTAGTGCTTGTTGTAACCGGGAGGCGGCTGTATTACATCCCCGCGTGAGATCCAACGCCGACCTACATGCCGGCTTTCGGGGAATTTCCTCCTCCAGAGAGCTCTTGGAACAGAGCGCCGCCAGAACCGGGACAGGTTCTAAGCTATCAATTGGTCTTCCGATATGCGTGGTAGAGTAGAACATGCAAGTGTGTATGTGTGTTAAAGGGGTTAAAAGTCACAAGATGTGGAAGGGAAGATTGCTCCCAGTCCGTGCCCCGTTTATTAATGTACTGCTCCGGCATTCCCCTGGTACTGATCAGAGAAACCACGGAAAACTACTGATCAGCCCAGTCTGCTACTAGAATTCTCCCCGACAGCAGTTGAATTCAATCCAGCTACAGAACTAAAGTCGAAAATTCTCCACCGTCGGGACTCTAACACTAGAAGCTCCCGCTGCACGATGGTGCAGAGGCCACGGGACACACCTGGAACATGAAGGTCTCCTTGAAGAGCGGGTTGGGTTGGCCGCGCCGCACGGAGGTCTTGGAACGCGCCATCTCCTGGCCGCTGCTGCTCACCAGGCACAGCTTCACGTAGGTGTCGGGCGCGCGGGTCATTGCCAGGTTCCTGCAGGCGACACACACACACCCCGGAAGGGGATATAAGTAAGGTGATCACTAAATATTACAAGCGTACAAAAGTAGAGGAAAGTCTATTTCAAATGTTTCGTAACAGACCTTTGATAATGGTCACTATTAAAGTCGATAATTTCACAAAGTAGTTTTTTACCAGTTGGAAAATCTAAAGTCATTGTATGTTAACTTGACGTCAATACCATATAACTTATTACATCAGATAAGTGAGTTTTTGCGTGTTATACAAACGAACATGTACGTAAAATGGCAAATGAGAAGTTACAACTACAAACCAAACATCTTTTACTGAATCGCACTTTCTCCCAATGCATTTTAATTGTATGAAAACGTAAGGGATATTTCCGATGAAAGAAATCCCTGCACAGTATTTTATTAACTCCCGACTGTGCAGATGTGCGTGCGTTCGATTTCCGTCACTCTCGGCTAGACCACTTCCCGTGTACCAATCGAGACCATTCGGTGCGGCTCAGTCTCCTAATGGGGAACTGATAATTTGTTTTCGGATCCGGTCAGAAAATTCAAAGAAATTTCCAAAAACTGTTTTTGCGTGTTTTGACACTGCTATCTTAGCGAGGTGCCGGGAATTAAATCAACGCCATCTAAAAAGATCTATGTAGGTGGCGTTGATTAAACTCTATTACCCCGTGGTTATTTTCAGCCCACGGCACCATAATTTTCATCCACGAGGTAGCTACCCTGATTGTTTATAAACCAGCTATATGAAATGAAAATCGCGTGGCAGAATTTGTAAGATATGAAATATTTCATGGGTATTTTTTATAATAAATTTTCAAATTGCTTTGGAACATTGAATTTGAATAATATAAACTAAATAAGAAGAAAATCAGAAATGTAAGTACTATACTAGAGAAAATACATTTCTTAAGAGTGCAAAGATCGATTTTCAATTTAATATGACTTAAAACTTATTCACATTAACATACAGAATAATAACATTTTAATGCTTATGTATACTCGCCTACACAACACAAATAAGACTGAGTTTGTAGAGTTTTAAAATCTTAAAAAATTAGGGGGCAAAAATGTGGATGGGTTAAGCAACTCAGGAGAATCTAATGTTGTTGAAGCTTTTGCGTCATAATTTTCCGAACTAATTGACAATTATCTTATAATAGGAATACAGAATAACGCAGAAGAAAAAGTTAAGGTGATTATTTAATTTCATATTTGAAAACAAATTTAGAAATTTGTGTTAATTTATTTTAGATTTGAAGACATTATAATTTTGAAATTGCAATATTACTAATTCATATCCCGCATGGAGGTAATATACACGGCATTGATGTGAAATTTTGAACGGAAGTATAACATTACTACTACGATTATAAGATACTACGATTCATTGGTAAGTCCAATGCCAGATACTGAAGAACATATTTGAACAAAGCTAAGCATGAAAGAACTGAAGTATTAAAGAAATTTTCAACCATGAAAATAATTTTAAACAGTTTACAGCGTTGGCGACGCCATATTCAACTAGTGTATGGTATGCGGCTTAAAAATTACAATAATAACATTTCGGCATGCAAAGGATTTAAGACACGAGCTTCATTGTTGAAGCTGAGGTTAATACCCGGAAATATACATTAGTATTTGCTACCCATAACCAAGCACTGTCGATGATAATCGGTAGAACCTATCGCGGTATTTTTTGCCTCGTGAATCATAAGTACTCCATCCATCTTAATTATTTGGTGCCTCAAGTACTCCGTGCAATGGAGAATGTGTCAACATCTTTGACCTATGATTTGAAGAAAGAATAAAAATATATTACAGAAGGTTTAGGAAATTATATTCAGCAGCTTGAGACTAGCAAATTATCGAAACAGCAAAATTTAAATAAATTAGATCAATTAGATTAAGTAAAATGTTCAAAAATATTATTCAGTCAAATTATTAGCAATATGACGTCACTTGAACTCCGAGAATTCATACATAATTATAAATAAATAATTCACTGAACTAAGAATTTATGGAGCATTTACTAATTATCGAGGTAAATAAAAATAAATTGAAGAAATATTATTGAATCGACGAGTCCGGAAATCAGTCATCTACATTTTTTACCCAGTTGAGATTCCTTGTTCATTTTCCAACTTTACAAATGTAGGCACACAGTTTAGACTGAAAAAACGGGTCATATATTCCCACTGGATGTATAATATTCTGAGCAGAGAAATATCTGTTGAGTTCGAGGACATGACATATCCTAGAGATAACCTGCTCTCAAAAAATATATTTGAAAAAATTTGCCACTTCCGTTATTCCTGTCCAGGAAGTATTTTATTACAGGCAGTTATGGGTAAATGAATTTTGCATCCATGATCTGAATGATCTGAAATTCATCATACATGTCTTCTACTCCTATCATGAAGGAATAGCCAATTAAGGACCAAATAAAATTTGTTCTTTATTGTTTGATTATATAAAGAGTTTTAAAGAAAATATTTTCGATATTTCTCCTGATTATTTTTTTCTTGATAGCTGCCCAGACAGTATCACACAGTGATATTTTTAATGTCTCTTGCTAGTCGCTTGATTATATTCACCACTTTTCCCTACACCGTCATTCGTTAATCCTTGTGACTGTGATTTTGGGGTGGTGGTGAAAACTTCAAAGAGAAGACCGTATATGCTCTCCCCAGCAATATGCTAAACTGGATAGAATCACCAACTGTGTCACAGAGGTTTCTGTAAAGAAGGTGACTTTAAATACGATAGTTAATTTCAAAAGTTTTGTTGACGAAGCATTTTAAGAAAACTTATCAAAAGCTTCAATGGAAAAACAAGAAATGGTAAACAGCAATTGTATGTATCAAATATAGCAGTTTTACTGACAAAGCTCGACACCTGGAAGTGGAAGACAAGTGGAAGTATCTCATTTCATTGATAGTTTGTGTAAAATATTTTCTGAGCCAAAAATCCCTGAAAGTGCTTCCACTACCAGTCAAGGAAGTCTGGAAAATGTTGCCATAAATAACAAGAAATTGCGGACATAGAAAAGTTCTACAATACATTCCATGAGTTCTTGCCATTCTATGAAAAATTTGTATGTGGCCTCACAGATTATCATCATCCAGAAGAGTATTTTTGAATCTATATACTAGATTTATACCATATAATATTGTGTATGCATGCACTAAAAGAACTGTCAGTCTGAAATTACCTTGTGTTATATTTAACTTGTGTTAATTATTTATACTATTCCAATGACACAAATACTCATGCCCATGTAATCAGAGTCTTAAATAAAGTATTTATTTTAATTTGTAAAAGAAAATTATTAATAATTTGTAGTAATTTAATGTAATATACAGTATATTTTAAGGTTCTACCCCAAACCTGTCATCTCCAAATTCTAATTATTACTTAAAAAAAAAAAACTATGTGTTATTATTATAGTAGTGATGGAATCTTTGTAAATACCTATATTATAATGTAAAAAGAGTATGACACATGAGTATTGAAGATTTAGTTTTTTGTCTCTCTTGTAAAATTAGTTTCTGACCGGGAATGACTGGTTTTCGGACTCATCGATTCAATTAAAATGCAGTTAATGTAAAAAAAGTTGTATTTAAAGTTGTAAAAATGTGCTGATCGATTAGGCGCGAGCGCTGACGCTCTGAGCGTGTATAACACAGTACGGGGAGGAAGCATGGGTCGCTACCCTGAACCATGAAATATTTGTTTATAATTATGTTTTTTGTAAATTTATGTTTTAATTTACACTCACAAATCATATTTATAGATGAAGACTGATACACGTTAGATGATGTGAAACATGGATGATCTTATATTATGATTATGATTATGATTATGATTAGAGTTAGCGATTGTTGCAACGAAGTTGCTGAGTATGATGCATGTGTGAGCGGTATATCCGCGCACAGACTCTTATAGGCTTGATTACTTCCTTCATGCAAAGAGCTGCAATAACGATGAAGGTACTACAGCCAGTTATATATATATATATATATATATATATATATATATATATATATATATATATATATATATATATATATATATGTATATATATATATATATATATATATATATATAGTATATATATATATATATATATATATATATATATATATATATATATATATGTGTGTGTGTGTGTGTGTGTGTGTGTGTGTGTGTGTGTGTGTGTGTGTGCGCGCGCGCGCGCGCGTGTGTGTGCGTGTGCGTGTGTGCGTGTGCGTGTGCGTGGTGTGTGCGTGCGTGTGTGTGTGTGTGTGTGTTGGGGAGTGTCTAATTACCTCTACTCAAATACTGGGTGACGTAGATAGTGCTCCCAGCTATTTGAAGGCATGTTTACTAATAGTTTGGTTTTCTATTAAGCAAAAAGAGGTCGGTAAGTATTTCTGACATAAATATCGCTGAATTTCTTCAGAAAAAATTGCACCGTTGCCTAGGATGTGACAGCCAAGTTGAAATTAATTCAAAATCAACAGTATATTAAGTTATTTAATTCATTTTGTATGTTTCCTCGATTGTCACTTTCAATCGAAGAATAGTTGATTGTAGCAGATTTTCCGCGGTTAAAGCTACCACGTTGTCTCCACTTTAGAGATACCGTGTTACATCGAAAGAGAAAGTAAAAATGGTCGATAGGGAATATTGTTATTATTGTTCAAGGACAAATAATATTGAAATTATGTAACATAATTCTCTCTAATTTACGAGAGTGTAATTTAGTTAACACATCTTTTAAGTAATATACGAACATGATTTATTTCTGATATTTTTCTTTCACCACTTACAAGTTCATATTTATGTCTAATAATGAAGTTAATTTAAGGAACACTTTTTCAGAAAAATAAAAATACATCTTTCTACTTTTAACACAGAAAAATAAAAATACATCATCATCATCTTTGATTGCAAAGACTATCAATGAATCAGATTTTTCCAATGTATTGAATTTAAAAATGAAAATAATTTTCTTTGCCCGGGCTATGACAAAATAACAAAAGAATCATGGTTAAAATGCTATATTCACACATTTTGGGTGGAGTAACCGATTACTGAAGGTTGTTATTGTATTATGCTAGGAGTGATAAAAGAATGTTCAATAATAGTAGTTATAGGCGAGTCTTCATTGTTCTGTTAGAACAGTACATCCTGCTGCTGTAGCTGGAATGGCCATTGTTAGGGTTGCATACTATTGAACCAATAATGGTGTGTTCTGGACCGTTTATTGTTTCCTGCACAATGATGTATGGCGTTGAAAGATAAAGCTTCCAAAATCTTGAAGTGAGGGATTATTCCTGAGTGCTGCTATCGTACATAGACAGGAAAACCTTGCAAAACATGCATAGCATATTTTATTCCGACTGTCATCTTCGTTGAAACATAGGCTGTTCTCTAATTAAATCTCCATCTTTCCGTCTAAAACTTAGCGTTCCCATGTGTTGTTTTATTTTCAGCTAATGATTTTGTCAAATGAAGAGCATCATCAAAATATATTAACCTTAAAACACAATATGAAGAAGTCATGATATATGATTCAACATTTTTGATGAATTTTGTTTTATCTATTATTTAAATAAATTTATTTTCTGATTTATACTTACGTAGAATAGCTCACCTCGTGAGTTTTACAAGAGCTTCCCCTCTTGCAGGAGGCCTTTGCCCTATTTGGGACACACTAGGTGCATTCATTCATCCATTCATTATCTGATTCGGCACTACATTAATACCTTCACAAATATTTTTTGGAATATTCATTTCCCATAATTTGCCTGTAGTGTGCATACTCAAAATGTAAAATAAGAATTCATAAATCTATCCCCCTTTAATGTTGTACCGTGTTTGGACTTGAAAAAAAAAAAAAAACAACAAACGAGACGGAACGGAGAAGAGGGGTGCCGCAATGGCCGGTGTTGCGGCCACTCACCGGAAGTGGCTGCCTTTGACTACCTCGACGGAGAGGCGGCCCGTGGTGCCGTTGTAGGCCAGCCCCAGCAGCAGCTCGGGCACGCCGCCGTGCTGCATCGACTGCGTGGACCCCGTGCTGTCCGAGCGCGCCAAGCTGCGCAGGTCGCTCACCGACGTGCTCTGCGCACGCGCACACACCACCAGTGAAAGATATTGCTACTAAGGTTCTACAGATCAACTACATCGTCAAAACAGAAACAACTAATGCAAACATGGTATACAACTTGGCACAAAGTGTACTTTGGTATTGGACAAAATGATTTCTGGAATGCTCACGATACAGTTTAGTCTGGCTTAATTAGAGCATTCTTTGATCAAGCTAAATCTCTTCGAGCTGTCTGAGAGCACCAAGCTGGGCAGGTCGCTCACCGACGTGCTCTGCGCACGCACACACGCCACCAGTGAAAGACATTGCTACTAAGGTTCTACAGATCAACTACAGCTTCAAAACAGAAACAACTAATGCAAACGTGGTAAACAACTTCATACAAAGTGATCTTCGGTACTGGACAAAATAATTTCTGGAATGCTCACGATATAGTTTAGTCTGGCTTAATTAGTCATTCTTGGATCAAGCTAAATCTCTTGGAGCAGTTGGAGAGCACCAAGTTGGGCGGGTCGCTCACCGATGTGCTCTGCGCACGCGCACACGCCACCAATGAAATACATTACTACTAAGGTTCTACAAACCAACTACATCTTCAAAACAGAAACAACTAAGATTCCTGGAAGAAATAATTCATAAAATGTCCATGATCTATTATTAGTCTGGCACAATTCGAGCAGTCTTGGATCAGACTAAATCTTCCCGAGCTATCGGAGAGCACCCAGCTGCGCAGGCTACTACCAACGTCCTTGACGTACACGCACACGTTATCAGAGAACGAAATTATTATCAAGGTTCTACAAATCAATTATACCTTCAAAACAGAAGCAACGAATGAAAACTTGTTACACAACGTGGTACGAATTGTAATTGGGAGGTTGGACGAAATGATTCCTGCAATGCCTACGACGTATTAGTCTGGCACAATTAGAGCATTCGTGTAGCAACCCGAATCTCACGAAAAGTGAAACTACAAGTTTTGAAATACTCATACAATTAAAATAATTTCTGAATTATATGCAAATTCTGTCCATTTTAAATGTGCTTTCAACTGATTTATTTTTGTAGGGAACGTCTTTTAACTAAAAAATGATATGCTTCAAGAAAATGATTACGCCGAGATATGTGATGGCGTGTTTTATACCTCGCTAAACTTTTCTTAATTATTCAAGTTAACGCTTCAATTTTCATTGTTGAAATAATTGCCAATCTGTTACATTTATTAGTTTGCGAGCTTAAATGAAAATATTACAAATCTTTAAGAAACGGAAAATGGGGGAATTTGAATTAAATATTAATCATTTTGATTGATTGATTAATGTCAGCATATCTGAAAGCTGAGAGTGAATAAGCCGAAAGCTAATGCTTTGATAGTTTGCACTTATAGTTTGGATTACGACTACTTTACACGATACATTATATTGATTGACTGCTGTACCTAATCATTTCCACTCAATAATGAGTCACACTACGCGAAATGGGGAGACTTTTAAAGAAAGGTGACATATGTCTCATTTTTCAGTAACTTTTTTAAACACTCGATGTAGAAAACTAAATATGTGGTTTTGTTTTGCATAAGTAAATACATTTTGCGCATTATGAAGTTTTAATAGTTTATAAATTTTGAACGTAGTGACTCAATATCTCTTAGGTCAAAAGTCAATAAAGATATTCATTTTTATTTTGAAATTGTTTTGAAGTGAGAAACCTACGCCTTTTATATAATGAATATTGTTTAAGAAATACTATTGAAGAGCGTATCTCTAGACAGTCCTATGCGAAATCGATTTTGCTTTAAGAAATAAGAGGATAAAGAGTTTGAATGCTCCCTTCCGCTCCACAGAGTAAAAGAATAAATGTCTTTGTAGTACAGTGTCATTTGTTACAACGCTCTCACAAACTTTGATAATCGATGTGGCGAATTTGTTAGTAGTTGTCTTACAAAAATGTGGCGTGCCTAACTGTTGTGTCTAGAACAGTGGGCTTCAACTTTAGTACATTGTTTCAGTATTTTAAACTATAATTTTATAAATTTAACTGCAATTTAAATTTCTTAAATGTTCTTAGATCATTCAAACCTTCTCTTAAATAATTTCGAGTGTCAATATAGAGTTTTAAAAATTCCTAAAATACTGCTGGTTTGACAGTTCCAATTTAACAAATATATAACAAAAA